>VWYO01002077.1:299679-318571 GCA_013400275.1 Rhadina sibilatrix | reverse complement strand
TTTTTTCCTCTGCTTTCCAAATGCTGCTTTTAGTTCCAGAATTGGATGATCATAGAATCATTTATAAAACCACTCAGACAAACCAGTGTCTATATTTAGTTACTTAATTACCTGTTTATTTCTTACAAGAAAATGGATCCCTTTTCCATTTTTCAGTGTTCATTACCTTTGAGAAAATAATTTAGCAGATGCCTGAGGTAATTGTAAATATGAATGTTACAGTTATGTATATGGATATCTCCATAAAATCTGTGGAATCCATTGGCTTTATTCTATCTTGTTATAAATTTTGCTGATTTGCACACCTTGCAGATTTAGATTTGCTGCCAGGAGCTTGCCAGCTCTTTCACCTTGCTCATAATGTTTTTGTTCCAAATGGTGAAAGACTCCATTTAGTCTTCCCATTAAGCAGATGGTTTATTATGTCATATTATTTTTCTTCAGCAATAGTCTATTGATTCTTTAACATTACGAGGTTAGCAGATGCTATCACACCTACTCTATGTCCGACTGAGTTGTCTGTTTTTTTCTCTCCCTCATTATTTAAACATAATCTTTGTCCAACAACACGTCCCTAGCACAGCATTTGCTGCATGACTCTCAAAAACTGCAGTGACCTGGTGTTTGGAAATCATAAATATGTGTTTTCCTTTTTCTGGATCAGCTGTGTTTTTGTTAGCTTCTCATGGGAAGTGTGTGTTAGCAAAGGTGGTAAGCAGTGGTTTGACTTGAAATTTTTCCTCTGAAAAGCTCCCATCTTTCTAGGCAATAGTCAGCCTTCATTTTCCCCAAGCCACTTTTGGCTGTTTCTAGCACTCCAGAAAGGCCTTCCTCCTAATTTGCAGGCTAAATCACATTTGAAAATCAAGCACTTTTGTTTGACCACCAGCTCAGGGGGTGTTTGCTTCCAATTGCCAGTCTCAAGCGACAGTACTCCTGGTCTTGTTTTTCTGATCATTTTACCTCTGTTATTTGGAAGCAAGACTGAGCTGGTGGAAGAACCAGTTAGAAGAACCAGTTAGAGGATACCAATTCTCTGAGAATTCTAGCTCTTCTAACAAGAGAGTCCCTCTTCCTCTGTCTTGGCCCTTTTTTTCCTCTATATTGCTCTGTCAGCTCTTCGGGTATTTGTTAATTCCCAGATTGATACATTTCTCCTGTACATAAAGCTACATGGAATTGAGAATAGCATGTAACTTTAATCTTCTATTATGGTGAAGCAAGATAAAGGAAAACAGTGTTTTGTACAATTATATTTACAGAGACGAAGTAATAGGCAAATTTTCATCCTGTTAGAGTGAGGCTGGAACCTGGGCAGGGTACTAAGAATCACTCCAAGGCAGCAATTGATTATTGCTCTTGATCTTGTGGCTAATCAAGCTGCCAAGGCAGCGTGTTAGGCCTTCGTTACAGACCACTGCTTTTCTTCTGAAAACCCATTCCCCAACAGTCATGCCCCTGCAACAAAGTACTGCCTTTGAACTGATGAATCCAGCTGCTGACTTTTAACACAACCTGTTTACAGAGCAAAACCATGTTGAAGTTTAGAGCTCAGTTTTTGAGATGAGGATTTAAATGTAAGACGTGTAACACAGAATGCAATTTTCACTAAAAATCTCTTATTAACTCAATCTCATTTTTAATCCCAGTCGCACTGCAAATTTGAAGTTACCACTCTAAAAGTTTGAGGGTTTTTTTCCTGCATTCACTTCTTTCATTTTAACATCGTTTAATAACTCATTTACCTAACATTCTGCTGGGGTCTTCTCTGAGTCACAGAGTCCCTTTGAAATAAGCAACATCTGGTAATCATGCAGATGAGCTGTACAGGAGGCTCAGCATCTGTTGATGTTTGCCCCAAGTTTACACATTTTAAAGGACAGTCCAAGAAAAAAAACTATCTGCGGATTTTTAAGCAGCACTTTGCAAGAGCAGTGGACATTTGCCAGGGTATGTTAAGAAGAAAATGCAGCTTTTGCTGTGTGAAGAACACCCTATCTGTACTGTACAATTTGATGTACCATGCAGTGTATCTTGTGACAACTTGCTGTCACACTGATCTTCACAGAGAAACTCTCTATTCCAGACTCTGTGTGAAGAGCTTGAAGGATAATGGATTGAACAGTGCTGTTTGCATAGTTGCAGCTTCTGGCACACAATGCAGATGCAATCCTTTTCTTACAGTACAAAAGATTTTAATCTAAAATCACATCCAGTCCCTGAACAGCTTATCTGCACCAATGCATTATTCCTAGTACTTGATTCTAGCTAGGTAATACCTGGGGAATGATGTGATTTTCAAGTTCCCCCCAAAATGAACTTTTATGATGGTAAAAGCTCAGCAATGTATCTTGAAGCTGTGATTGTCTTGTCTTGCTCTTGTTCCTGTTTCCCATTCATGCACTTTCTGCTGATTGGCAATACAAGATTGGCAATACAAGATTACCTTCTCCTGACTTGGGGACATGCGTTATGGTGTCCCCAAGTGTTTCTTTGTGAGTTCTCCTTGTCTTACCCTCCATGAGTGCTGCCTTAGCAGTACTCACACACCTTACTACATGATCTGTCCACTATACAAATGCCAATCTAAAACACCCGCTAGTTTTTCACTCTCCTGACTAATCCCTTACTTTTTGCGTCTCATCTTCTTAATTACATTCCTGTTGCTTTTAATTTGAACTCATCACATACAATATATGAAATCATATCCTCACTTGAGTCTTCCCATTTATGCCACCCTTCTGAAAGTGAATACAAAATTAAACTGTCTCCTAGTTTGGCTTTTGTGACCGATATAATGGGAGAATCTACTACTTTAAGTTTTTACAAGATGGTTATCCAAATGTGCATCATCCACTTTTGGAGGAAGTGAAAGTAAAAAAAAAATTGTTTAAGTTTCAAGGGAAAGAAAAAAAAGAAAAACCCTACAAAGAGCTTTAGCATCAAACTGCCTGTGAGTAGCATGCTGGAGCTGGCTGTGGGGCAGAGCCCTGGTCATTGCAGTGTCACTGAAGCTGCTTGGTGGTCAGAGGTCACAGATCTCAGTTGCCAGAAGCCACTTGCTGCTGAGTGTTCTTATGGAAATGCTTACAGAAAGGATTTTTGCCAAAGCTTTCTAGCATAGGAAGCTGAGATGTACCTATAGATATGAAGGACTCTTGTACAGTCTGCCTGGTAGAACTCTAGAATTTTTTAAGTCAAAATTTTCTTTATAAGAATAAACAGGAAGAAGTCTAGCGCTTTTCTCAGCAAGTACTGTAGCATGATACAATGACTATTTCCAGATCTGTGATAATTACTATCAATACATATACAATGAGGTTGCTTTCATGTGTAGATACATATATAGATGCACACATGCATACAATGTAAAAATAACATTTTGAGCAGCATATTTGTGTTCCCATGTGTAGGACTCCAGCAGTTTGTCAGCTTGTTCTCACGCTTGCATCTGAAATGTGCTGTTTCAACGCCATCCTACTGGGATAATTCCCTATTTGCAGTACTTAACATCAAAGATTATATTCCTCTTTCAGTTGGCACTCTTTTTTGGGTTTGTTGAGTAATAATAATAAATAAACAACTGAACATAGAATAGTGGGGGGAGAGAAAGTGCTGGTTGTTACTGGAATAAAAAAGTTAAGTGAGAATTGTTGATGATCATACCCTCAGGAGTACAAAAATATTCACAACATTTGAAGAACTGATGTAACTTTAGCAGCTTGACTGTATCATTGTCAGTGTTCATCCCATGAAATGTATCAGATCATAGGTGACATCCCCATCTGTAGAGCCTTTTTGTGTGATGAATCTTCTTTGTGTCTTTGTCAGCTGCTAGTACGGTTGTCTGCCTCCCTGTATATTACAGGAGTGCACACACATTCCTCTGTGTGAACATCCATCTTAGAACATTAAAACAAAACTAAAACAAAAGAAAAAATAAGGAGGAAACCTTCACTTATATAATGCAGTACAAATCACCATGTCAGTGACTGACTTAATTGTCGATAGTATTAGGTAGGATATTAAAGGAAAAACAATTTAGTACAAATCAAGAGAACTTTCAATTTAAATCAGCAACACTTAGAGTAATAGATTCAGTGAGTGAAAGTAATTCATATGGTTATCTGTATGGAGAGTATTAGTGGAGAGTATTAATGGCTTCTATCGTCACATTTCTCATTTGAGTTGTTAAGGTGGCATATTTAGTTGTAGCTGTACAGATGGCTGGGCATAAAGTATGGGGGAGCGATTCATAGACTTCCCATAGGTTTTCCATAGATATGAAATGTAGAAGTATTGCTCATGTTTCAGTTGTCAAATAGGTGTGGCTTTCTATTTTTTTTTTCACCTCTTTCTGCTGGTTAGTATGTACTTTTGTGAGTTCATATGTCCTGCATTTGTCCCATGTACCTGAAAGGAAATCCTAGTGCAGAAAACTTTGCTGTGAGGAGTTCCTGTTTAAGATCTGCATTACAGGATTAATTACTAAAATGAGACAAAATTCTACCTGCTTGTAGGGAATCCTTTCTCTTCAGAATTTGCCTTGAAGATCACTGTCTTTATTTCTTCTTGTAGGCCACTTCCTTATTCCATTAAAGTGAAGGAAAGAAATTCTATGGATGTGAGTCCTAGCATTTGAGCATGTGGTGGTCAAGGTTGATATAAGACAAGACTGAGCATAGTTTTTTCTGCGAAATACAGATGTGTGTATATCCATAGTGCTCATTACTGCCTAGGAAGAAGGGCCTTGATTGAAGACCCTCAGATGTGACAGGCAGGATACATGAATAAACTCCTTCCTCATAATGTCTACATTATCAAAAGCCAGCCAGTATCCTAAACTGATAAGCTTTTGGAAGCCTGATAACATTTTTGAATTATTAGAAATTTTCATATGCTTTTGTCTTCAAATTGTAAGCAGTGTTGGCAAAAAATTCTGGCCCAGGTGGATTCTCCTCTGTGCAACTTTGATGGAGCATCATGAAATCACTGGAGCTTTATGAGACTATTTCTTGTGAGGCTTTTTGAAGGCCTGGGAAATGAAAATAAAAATTTTGTCAGAAAGTTCCTCTAGTCCAAAGATTACCCTTGAAGGTGGCCTCAAACAGTTGAATGTTCTTTGCTTTGAAATATAAAATGGTTAAATTGCTTTGATCTGTTTTATATCTGATGCCTAAGCATATATTATCTATTTTGCTCTCTGATGCCTTCATAATTGATCCCAGTCATGAAAGAAATTAATTGTTCAGGTTTTGTATTTAAAGAGGGAAGTAGCTAGTCCTTGTGTGTTATCCCTAAGAAAACAGTTTTGAGGAAGAAGAATACAGAAGACGGGTAATGGCTTCCTCTTACATTACTTCCAAAGACTAGAAAATTTAGTTGTTACTATAACCTGTAGGTTACTGAAGGCAAAAGAAGAACTGTTGGTGGTGGGGAGCTGTAGTGGCAGCATCTTCTTCTTAAGATAAAATGTTTCAAGTGCAAACTTTGTGGGTATTCTGGGAAGTAAGAGAGAAAGTCTTTATCCAGACAAGCTTTCAGTAAAAAAATGGTAGTTCAAATGCTGAATACTCCCAGCAACAAGAATACCTGTTCACTACACTGGTTAATTTCTACTGGGATATGGGAGGAGTCACTCAAGCTATGTGGAGGTCCACTGAGAGCTTTCAGGAAAGAAAATTAGAAGTATTGAGTATGACTTAAGCACCGATGGGCCTTCCTAGGCATATAGGTCAAATGGTTTCTCAAAGTTTGCCATTTCTCTTTCCTCTGCTGTCTTTTGATTATATTATTAATATACACTACCTGTCATGAGCTGGAATTTGTATGATTTACATTGGATTTGTTCCTATATCTAGTCAGAGGACAGTGAATGCAGGTAGGAATTATGCTGAAAGTTCAGAAGTGATCATTTTGATGTAGCCTTGCACTAAACAAAGTGCATTTGGAAAGCATGAAGTACTGTGCACTAAAGCAAATTTTTCATGAAAATCCTTCATGATAAATGATTATTTGCTGTAGGGGAAACCCCAGTCTTCTGAGTTAATCTCATTTTCCCCATAAAAGTTCGAATTTGAAAGTTTGTTCATCCTGCCCAGTCCAGCCCCATGTATTTCAACCTAGTCCCAAATAAGCTTAAGGTGTAATCTCCCAAAATAAACACTACATTGCACAGAAAATGCGAATTTTTAATAATCTCTCTAATAATAAAAACATGTGTACTTGTATTCAAGATATTGTTTTGAATTTAGGATGTTAAAACTGCAGCTGAAATATATGAAATGAGTATTTCTAATTCTAGCAAATGTGAAGAATCTCCACCACGCTGACCTTACAGGTCATTGTTTTTAGTGCACAAAACATTTCTTGCTCAGCAGCTTTGTGTTATATAGGAAAGAGCTTATCTGTAGCATTATTACTGTCTTGTTATGCTGTGTTATCACTTGAGCAGCTCTTCCAGCAGGTTCTGAATTTGTACCTTGCTGTTACCCTGCAGAAAACCCTGCGAGTTTTTTATCTTTGCACTCACAACAAGTGTTTGAAATTTTACAGCTGTCTGCCATTGGAACTTTTTCACATGGTTGAGAGTCAGAGCAGCATGGAGCAGAAAAACTATTGACATTTGTGCAAGTTGTTGCAATCAGCCTTTGCAGAATACAGGTTTTTAGTTTTCTTTTTTGGGAAGATAATGTAGTGTTTCAGATGAAAAGCTGAAGAACTTTATATAGGATAGATGCTCCTCTCTTTCACCCTTCCAAAAGTTTGAAGCAGCAGATTTATCCATAAATCGAAAAATAATTTGTCAACCTGTTTAGTCGCTGCTTTCTCTTTTGGTAGTATGAATTCTTGTAATGCACATTCTGCAATGCAAATGTCATCAGCTGTATTTCCAAATAACATATTTCATGATTTCTTATTAATGAGCTTTTTTTGTATGTCAATATATAAATGCTGGTACTGCATGGTAATGCAATACTATTTTCTCTGCTGGAGTTTTGGTTTATAAATGCTGTTGCCACGGCTCTTGATGTATTATGCCTTTTCCGGGGTAATTTCTTATATAAGTCTATGATTATATTTTTTTTTTAAAGGAAAAGGAAGAAAGGAAAAAGAAAAAAAAATACTTCCCAATGTCCCTGTGACTATTATTGAATGTTAGACTTAGGGGATTTTTTGTCTAGAAATAGTGAAGAAAGGTCTATGTGCAGGCTTTGTTTTTTGTTGGTTTTTTTTTTTTCCTTCAGGAAGTACTGTATCTAACACACATTGGCAGTTGAATGGGATGAATCAATTCACTATTAGAAACTTGGAGACAAAATTCTGAGAAACACCAGAAAAGCTGTTCCAGGTGCCCCATCTCCCTTTGTGGCATTTAAAATAGAATTCTAACAGTTTTTAAAGCAAGATTATGTAACACCTCTGGCACTAAGCTAAAGTAACCCCAAGTCCTGTTCCCAAGAGTTTCATCCTGCAGTGACAGTTCTGCCTGGTGTGTCTGAGTGTCACCTCTGAACTTTGGTGCGGGTTTTTCTGAGCTGACTTCCCTCCTGGTGTAGCTGCATCCAGCTTTGCCCACAAGAGCTGTTTGCCATGCAGAGACAGAGCCCCTCTTGCTCTCTCTGTGTGTACAGGGCTGAGTAGAACCAGCACCTGGTGTGAAGTTCACTGCCTGCTCCTTGGATGGCAGGGACACATGGGTCCCTAGCACAGCAAATCAAATCCTGTTGAAAAGAAAGGGGGGAAAACCATCAATGCTTACTAATTGTGTCAAATGAAATGTCATCTGAAATAAAATCAGTCTTGCTGTTCTTATCCCATCAGTTTAAAAACTGGGTTTTTTTTCCAGTGAGATTACTTACTGCTGTAAACATGCACTATGGTTTTTCTGGTTTTAAAATAGTTTCACTTGGAGTCCAGGGAACAGGAAGGAAGGAAAGAAAAATAAAATAGATAAAAATCAGATCTTGTCGAACATAGTAAATAGAGAGGAATGAGTAAAATCTCAAGCTGGAGCCAAGTATTCTGTTTATACAAAACAAAATCTTAATAAATATGTGGTTTCGTTGAATTAAATAAGACTCATTGAAACAGCAAAGAAGTTAAAATTCCTATAAAAAGGATTTTTACATAAGGAAGAATAGTTATAATAAAAGAGTTATTGATCTCTGAATGATGTCAAACTATAAAAGCCCATTCAGATGATGGTGGTTAAAAACCAAAATAAGTGAAGACAGCTTTGAATATAATAATTTAGAATTTATTTAGGACCATGAATAAGAAGTCACATTAGTAGTAATTCATGTCTGTGCTGTTATGGGTCACTAAAACTGTCTTAGCTTTTTATGTATTTATCTCCACAAAGAAATATATGTTAATATGCCACATATGTAAGTGATAAAAATCTAAAATTTGAAAGGGGAAGATTTGACTTTTCTTGAATAGACATTTATGATAGAACAGATGGATTTGATTCATTATTCCATGAATCTTTAAAAAGCTTTTAGTCTTCAGACCAATCATGAGGGATAGGTGGCATCTAGTACAAATCATAGTTCTGTGAGATGAACAAAATGTGGAAAGAAATTTCTTAGGTTTTTCCTTACCTTTCTATCATGTGCACTTTTTATTTTTGGCCTTATTGGTGTTCTTGGTTTACAGAAGGGGAGGTATATGAAGTTAAACTTTTATGGCATAGACGGCAGAAAATCACTTTTCTTCTAAAAGAAATCTAGAGTAGTTACACAAATCAGCTTAGAGGAGATTTTCAGCTGCAGAAAACTGTCCTATCAGTGAGCTAACCCAGCCAGGACAATGCAGATAGGGGCTATGACTTGCTCTTTCAATTAATCATGCTGTGCTGGTTTTGTACTACAGGTTTGCTTATCAACACTTGCTAAGCCTTTTGTGGCTTTCCTCCACCAACCTCCAGTGGAACAGGTGCCAGGAAAACTGAGAAAAAAAGTCTGTAGTCAAGGAATCACATGCTAAACCAGAAATAAATAAGTAAACAAAAGCAGAAAATGATGGCAAGGCTTTCACTGATGTACCATTCAAACATACCAGGGGTAGTATTGGTGTTCATCTCCTTCAAGGGAACAATCGCACATAATGCAGTTAGAATTGGAGAACTTAAATTATGCAAATCAGGATTCCTCACATGAGGAAAAGTCATATTTTCCAGACTGGTGAGAAGGCAAAAGCTTAAAACTAAAATTAAAACCCAGTGAAACTCAAGTCTCTCTTCCATTCTACCCTTTCCTACTTTCTATAGACATCCTCCCTTCCCACTGATTTTTTTTCTTTCAATTTTCAATATCAACAATACTTCCCCTCTGACTTCCAAAGGAGTATTCTCCACATTATGCAGATCAAGAAAAAGCAAGTACAGAGCTCTAGATGCACATTAGATAGTTCTTTCTAAAAATAGGTGGTCTCTATGGCAATATTTCACAGTGCCCTTGAAGGTGAAAATTCAGTTTTGCTAAGCAAAAGTCTTTCAGCAAAAATGACAGATCTCACTTCTATAAGGAGATTGCTATTGTCAAAGCTGCATATTCAAAAAGTCAGAAGTATTTTTTTAAAAAGTCAGGAAGTAGACAAACTCTTCCTCTAGAAACTGTTACACGTTACCAGTCACTACTTTGATATTATTTTTGTCTCATTTTGTTCAGCTCTACAAAATTTCATAGTGTGATTTTCTCAATTTATGACCAAGGCCTTTATGAACTGTCTAATTTATTATAGAAATTAAACACTCAAACAACTCTCCTTATCACTTCAAGAATTGTTTGTGTTTATAGAAGGTGCCTGAATATTGACTAAAATTAACTGATATTGCTCTGTAGTACAGCCTTCATTAAAGTTTGGCAGGCTAATTTCTTTCCTATAGCTATAGCTATTTAAAATAGTGGATATATACAATGAAAAAGTAGGACCTCTGCTTTCAGCAAACAGCATTACAAGGATAAGGTAAAAACATTTGTTCTGCTCAATTCTTAAATTGTGGGAATTGCTAAGATTAGTACTGGTGGAATTTTAGATTACACTTCTGCCCTCCTGGAGATTTGTAGCCAGTAGGTGAGTACTTGTGTGCCTTAAACACCAAAGTGACAGATCCATGGACATGGGCAGATCCATGCACATGGATTCTGTTGTGGGTCTCACACAGGCAATAAACAAGAGATTTTATAGCACCTTATCAACTGTTTACCCCCTAGTGTTTTTTGTTAGAAGACATTAAGAGTGCTGTGAAATAAAAAGGAACTGGAGAGGCCAATAAAGGAACAATCAAATTCAGTTACGTACTGATTTTCAGTGTGTAGTACATATCTACATATATGGAGATCACATGTAAAGGTCTAATGTTAGTGAATTCTTGGATGCTTTCCTAATCGTAAACACGGAATTAGAAGCTTTGAGAAAGCCCTGATAGTCACACATAGGATTTTCAGTATCAAGTCATATCACATCACTGCCTAGTGTGTCAGACCCTCATAACATCATAAATCATCTGTATTTGCATATGGTCCTGCTGTACTGAATTAATTTAGCAGAAGTGCCTTAAGAATCTGTCTAGTCTAGTAAGAATCTGTCGTTATTTAATAAAACTCCTTGGGGATGTGATATTGAAGTGAATGTGAAGCCCTATAGAACCATATAAAAGTTAATATAAAAACACAAATGTGACAAACTAATGTGATTTTTTTTTATTACATTTGTGTTGATTTTAGCTTTATTTTCCATGAGCATTAGATTATTAGATGTGATGGAACTTATCATTAGAACCTGCAATGATAATTTGCAGTGATGCTCTTGTCATTTCTTTGTCTTCAAAACAGAATTGAAAATAATCTTTAATGTGACTCTACTTAACAAGTTTATTTTTTGTAGGGGATCAGAAAATCCCTCTTGGAATGTGAAGCTGCCAGAGCAAAATGAGGATTACTTTTATCTATTATTGAGAAAGCCATTGCTTGATTTTCCTGGTCTAGGCCAAAAAAAAAAAAAAAAAAAGGAATTTTTTAATGAATTTTACTTGTGTTCCCCTTCCCATGTCACATGTTTGAAACATGTTCTGAACATTAGTATTGACAGAATGCGTTGTAGATATTTATAAAAAAAAAACAGAGGGAATTTATTTACTTTTGTATGTATATTGCATCTCTTCCCTGAAGCATTTCATATCCCAAGAGCATTTTCTTCTCCATTATGAATCATTTTCATATCCACTGAACACTGAAAAACCTTTTCAGATTAATAATAAAAATACATTTTTAAGGCAACAAATCTGGAAAACAAAAGCCTGTGCACAGTACTTACATTGCTGCAAGACTTTCTTTTTCTATAACTATGAGGAAAAACCCCACCAAGTCAGGAATAGAAGGCTTATGAAAAGATTATTTGTTCTTTTGTTATTCACACTGATAAAGCAACTGTGAGGTTTGAAATGCTGCTATCCTAAAAGATACTCGTTTGTTGAGGTGCTAAAATACACTTCAGGTTGCACTGAATGCCTCTGGTAATAAATCTGAAGGTAATATACATCAGTGAAATACAGTTTGAAAATACCTCTAAAGGGATTATTTCATGCTAATAGTTTGCTAACTTCTTTAATTTCAAGGAGTATACAAGCCAGTTTCTTCTCTGAATTATTATTTTGTCCAAGTAAAAGAAATAGAATTTAAATGTAATAAAAATTACATCTCATTATTCATTAAAAGGGCTCAACCTGCTGAAAGTTGATTAGCTTTCAGCATATTTTTGTGCACCATGTGAACACCAAAGCTATGCTGAGCACATTAATCGATGGCTTCATAAACAAACATAGAGATTGAACGTTCTGTTGAATCCTAATTCTCAGTGTACACTCCCTCTCTCCCTCCCTTTCTTCCTTTTCCTGTTCCTCCCTTCCCTCCCTCAAGGTTATTGAAGTTTGTATCATAGACTATAGATGTGGTTTTTCCTCTCATCCTCTGTCTGCCCAGCATTTTCTGCCCTTTCTCAAACACACTTTGCCCAAGGCAATTGTGTTCCATTCTGGCTGAGGAGCTCAGCTGTGCCCTGTGGTGTGTTGGTTGGAGCTTCACTGCCTTCTCCTTTGCTTCCCCCCAGAGAAGTTTCACTTTATTATTAATCTGAAAATAAAGTTAGGTCAAGCCCTGCATGCAGGGGTCCAACAAGCCCTTTACACTTCACAGTGGTGTAGCCTTCTTAGCTGGAATAAAATTTGTCTCCTGGTGAAAAGCATAAAACCTGGGGATTGCTGAGTCATAGACAAACGTTCCCTAATTAAATTCCAGAATGCAGTGTAATCCTTACTATTGCTTTGCTAGTAATGCAATATTATAAGACTGAGGATGGAGAATCATGTGCATTGTGTAAACTGGCCATTTTATTACACAGCATAGCTGAGGCTTCTGTTTCTTCTTGTGAATGGTTCTGAACAAGATCATTACAGAATATTGATTAATCATAAGAATTACAATGCTTCTTGTTAATATTTGACTGTGCAAAATTAAGAAAATAGCAAAATAAATTCCTGTAGGTTATAATCTGTCTTCTTGTTCCCTTGAAAATACAGAGGTTGTGTTTCAGTCTTTCCCCTGGCAAATTTGAACTACAGTGTTGAAGTGGAAATTTGAATGTTGCTTTTCACAGAGCTCTGTGAGCTCCAAGCTGTTGGTTTTAAATGAGTTTGGATCCAGATCTGATTTTGGCTCCCACAAGATGATAGGTTTGCAGCTTTACTGTTTAAAATAGAGTAATATTGTATACAAACTCTGTCATTAGAATCCATGTTGTTTTCTTTTAAGGACTGTTGACTGTGCTACTGTCCAAGAGCCTTATCAACAGAATGAGACACTCTGTGTACTTGCTGAGAAAGAAATGGGCTGAAAATATGCTATGGTGGTTTCAGAAAAGAATCTTAAAGTATTATCTGCAGTTCAGTGTATAGTGTAATGCTAACTAAATTTGTGTTTCATAAAGCAGTTTAATGACATTTTAATTACATTTCAAAAAATAAGATGTCATATGGTTTTGCAGTTTGTTATAGGAGTGCTACCACATCTATTAGCCTGCATTTTTCCTTTTTCCAATTTTTTTGTTACTATTTACCAGTGTTTTGTAGTCTGAGCAGTTTCAGAGTGAAATTTCTTACATTAAATCACTTGACAGTTTTAGTGCTAATAAATCTTTCGTCTTCAAGAGGGAAAAGGGTGAATTTTGATTCTGGTCTGTAAAGAGAGAGTGTTGAACCCAGGGAACTGGTCATAAACCACAGCAATCCAAACAACCCTCCCCATCCCATGTAATGTGGGTGACAATCTCAGTGGCTAAGATTTGCATTATTGAGACACTGCATAATTGCAACCCTAGGACAAATGGCTCTTTTTGGCTTTAACAGAACCTCTGAGGTGGATAGGTGTCCCTTCCTTGAGAGCACAAACAAGAGTTTTAGCATCTGAAATATCTAGACATGTATTTTAGTCTTAAAGACATAATGATATCCCAACTCCCCCTGCATTGCATCCTAAAGATTTAATGTGTTTTTTATGAAACTGTTTTTCAATGGTGAAATGACTGCCGTGTGTGGTAAAACTAGAGAACTGTGCCAATTTTCAGTGAACTGAAAATCCCAGATTTATACTGAGAGTAGAATAGATAATTTGCTTCTGAGTTGTGTACAGTCTTTTCCAGTTCATTTTCCTGTGATGAAGGAGAAGGAAAAACAAAGATCACAGAATTACAGCAATCCACTGATGTTCTCACCCAAAGAGCAGTGAAATAAAATGAAATTTTTGCCATTTGTTTCAGTGAGGACTGAATTAGCTGAAATCTGAGGAAGCAGCTTCAGGAATAAAGTTAATAAAAAGGAAGTAGCTTTCTGTTAAAAAAAAATGGCTTTCTTTTCTTTTTTTTCTTTATCAAAACAGGGAAATAATAATGTAGAATCCCCTCTTTGCTTAAATACTCCCTAGCATCTAGTCTTCAGACTGAATTTAAATATTACATCATTACATTTTATTGTGATTTTTCAGAAAACTAAATATCATGTTCTATCTTTCAAACAAGGTCAGACACTACTGAAATTGCAAAAGGTCCTATATATTTCCTCCAGACATTTTTTACTTTAGTACAAAACTTTAATAAAGCTCAAACCTCAATCCTTAGGCAAATCTTTTGAGGTTTTTCTCCTTTTCTGTAATTAATTTTAGTGGGGATTTTATTGAAATTCAACTTGCTCTTCTGCTGCATGAGAATGATACATTTTGACCAGACTACTGGAGTTAATTTGAGAGGAGGAATGATGTTTTGGTTATTTTCATTTAAGCTCTCAGTCTTACTCAGGATATATCATTCATGATCAGAGTAGCATTATGAGCTCCTCTTTTAAAATGTCTAATACATTAATATAGTATTAGGGAGCTTTCTTTCCAGCAGGGTCCTAATGTGCTGCCCCTGAACACTAAAACATTCAGAAGTAAATTCGGATTATTAAGGGCCTAATTTAGAGCTCTCTGAAGTTAGTGGGTTAATTTGTAAATTCCTTGGTAAGGAACCCCTGAGTTATATCATTTAAGGGCTGAGCTGAAGTCCTTACCAATTTTATGTAAGTGCACCTGGGAATATAAATTAGATTCTTTCTACATAGTTTTTAAAGTTAATATCTATGATGTTGTTAGCAGTCCTGGGGAGGAAGGTCAGAAGTTACCCTTTTCAGACAGGAAAGCAATCCTGAATGAATGAGGTGACTGCTTCAGAAGAAGCAGTGAATTTATATGAATCATTAAAAAAAGGCAGGGGAGGAAAAAAAAGAAATACCAAAAAATATTTTTTAAAAAAACTAGAAAAATAAAATGAGCATAAAGACCAGAAATTTGAGGTAGGATTAAAGGTGTTTTCAACAAATATGGTCAGACTACTGAGGGGGCTATACATTGACTTCAGAGAGCTTTAATTTAAATCTCAAGCAAGTTTTTCAGAAAACTCATAGCCTAAACTTGTGGCATTAAAATGAACCTGTTGGATTGTTTTGAAAACACTATGTGCAGTGGATGGAAGGATGTATGCATGGAATACATGCATATAACCTTATACAGTTGATCTTGGCCTCAGGAAACCTTTCCACTTCCACAAACCTTTTGTGTGGAGTTCAGAGACTTGACATAAAAATGATGAGCAAAGGATTCTTGTATTGCAGCAAATCCTTCATTGCAGTGTCTGAGCTTCCATAATAACAGAGAAAGTGGAAGGTAAAAGTGGATTTCCCCTTTGCATCCTTATTCTAAAAGCTGAAAACCTAGGATTGTTGTTCTTAATGGTCTTAAAAATATACTTAAAGTACATCCTCAAAATGTACTCTGATAGCAGTATCTGCTTCTAAAATCTGATCATACACATTTCACCATATACATAACAAAGAAGAAAAGCAATTTCTTCCTTCTCAGTTATCTGATATGCTATCTGTAAAGCCAGGGACAGTAAGTTCTCACTTGATACTTGATAGTAACTCTGGGAGTTACTAGCTCTCATATTTCCAGTTACTAAGAAGATATCAGAAGGGGGGAAGAAACCAAACAACAAACCAAAAGAGCCTTTTAAGTATATTCCTTAAAGCCCCAAAGAATGATGGTGTATGCTCAGATCCACTGAGCAAGTGCTCTTTGTAAGCAGCTGGCACAAGTGCATACAAAAGACTTAAATCATAGCCAAGTTCTATTTTCAGCCACAAAATGTTCTGAAGACCTTACAGGGCCTCTGTATGAAAGAGAGTTTCACCTGAAAGCCACAGCTGCCATTTGTCTTCTGTACAGCTTTATATCACCATCTGCAGTCATTTGTCTAAATTCAGGATCTCCTCCCAGAAATCTGTAAAGAAAAGAAAGGTTTAATTAGGAAAAAGGCTTTGTCTGGGTCATTACATGACTTGGTTATGAGCAATGTGGATGAGTAAAAACCCTATTACCTTCACTCTCAGTATCAAAATTCAAAGTAATTCAAAGTCACAAAATTTTTGGAAATGCCTTTTACAATGTATGTAACAGGGCATAGAAGTGATACTGATTTATTTATCCTGTATTGAATAGTGTGTCTGAGAATAGCAGTAATGGTGATAAATAATAATCTGATAAAGAGTCTGTCACATTTTAAAAATAAGCGAAGGCCTGCCAGACCAGAACAGATGCAGGATAAGAGTACATTGAGAATTTCATTATCTCTTCTGTAAGAACAATGAACCTTTTATTTGCTCTGTGTAAAAGCAGGTACCTTTTACAAGTAGTGAAGGTATAACAATTGTGTTCTTCTGGACTGGAGTCCAGATTCTTGTCTAATACTAGCAAACCCTCCTCTCTTTGTCACGTGCCTATTAGCTGATATTTCATCCTTTTCTCTCTGGACTGTAATCAGAATAATTGTATTAATACTTGTGAAGTGATCATATAGTAGAGGACAGTATTTGTATGAGTGGACACATGAAATGAGGGAAGTCTAAATGAAAAATAATTATTTAAGCTGGATTTCTGAAAGATGAAACACTCAAGTATTTTATACCTGGCATCATCCTTCAACTGGCACTTCCATAACATGGACAGGAATGTTTTACATCCTCCTTGACCCGTGGGCTTTCACAGCAGCATTTACTGAATTATTTTATCTCCCAAATTTAGTAATAAATTTTGTCTTTACAGCTTATTTTTAAAACCTGCAAAACATACATACATTAATTACACTTTTGCAGATAGTTTGTTTTTTTTTAAAATGTCATCCTATGGAACAATATATTATGTCTGGTTTTAAACAAATCTGATCTCAGTGGAAGTCAATTGACAGCTAGTGCTTTAGGATGATGAAGAGCCCATGCAAATCCCATGTAAATGTGTTTATTCCAATACAGTTTTTATTAATAATTTAAATCCTAGAAAGAATAATGAAGGGCTCTGTGTATATTTTAGGGTTTGATTTGGATTTTGTCATCATTTACTTGAAGACATGACATTTACCATGATGATGGCTTTCATCTAACGGCCTAATAGGAACTGAGATAGTTGGATGTTTATGGCTTTTTCCTAGGGAAGCAGTGAATATGAAATTCCTTAATGGCAAAGTCAAGTCTGATGGTACCTTTGGGAAATTCCAGAGTTGGTGACTCCCACTGGTATCACAGAGAGAAAAGTTCAGGCATTCTTAGTAGAGTATGCTTATGATAGGTAAATTCTGGTTCTTACAGATTGCCAGGGAAGGGCAAGGAAATGAGGTATGAGAATGAAATAATTTAGAGGAAGTTCAACCAGTACCTGCAGCTGCTTCCGTGCCTGGACAAACCAGAACTAGGAGCAAGTCTCAGAGAAAAATGTGGCAGATCCAATAGCCATGGAGGCTGGATGGAGGTGGCAGTAGCATAGGACTAGGAGTAGGAAGGTTGTAGTTATGAGCAGGGAAAACTGTGGCACTGCTAATGGCTGGGATACTTTATAATGCCCGGTGTCTACAGAGGCAGAAGTGCTCTGCATCTAGCAGCAGAGCTCATGTAGGGGAGGAGGTGGATCTCCACCAGACTTTCTTGCATAACCTGCTTTCACTTTCCACATCACTGCCCTCTCATTAAAAATAAAATAAAATAAAATAAAATAAAATAAAATAAAATAAAATAAAAATCTTGGTCTCCCTCTTTCTCTTCAGATGATTGTTCTGGCTGCTTTTCTTGTGTGACTAAAAAGCATTTGATCAGTGAACTGTTTTGATTGAAAAATAACTTTCCTCATAGAGAGAGATTTGAAAGATGTAGTTTTCATCCACACCAGCTTCCTTATTTAATTCACTGCATAGCCACTCAAACCCTGACATTGGCACAAGGGAATTAGCAGGGATGGCTGCAGAAAGTTAAACAGTAAAGATGGCAAAGGTACAAAACTTAATACAGAGGGGTAAGTTTTGCACACAGAGGGTTTTGCCCCATAGTGTCTAGCATAGCAGTGTCTGTTTAGTTACTACAATTTTAAAAGGTGTGATTCCTAAGAGAAATATCCTGTAGAGATCTCCAAGTCCCCAGGGTAGAAGTTTAACTAATGCTGTGTGGATGCTATACCCTGCTTGAGGTGATTCCCTACTTGGTAGACATCCTGTTACAGCCTCATGTTTGAAAACAAAGCAATAAGGACCACAGTTAAACATAGCAAATAACAGCCTGAACAGAGACACAGCTGCTAAATACCAGGCATTTCTGAAACAGGCTTTGGAACCCACTGCATCTGAAATTCACACACAAAGCTTGGCCAAGATAGGGATATTAGGGGCTTTTTTTAATACCACACCCCTATAAATTATTTCATCCTCATACCTCATTTCCTTGTCTTCCCCTGATAATTTGTAAAAACCAGGGTTCACCTCTGATTATCATACTCTACTAAGAATGCCTAGTTAAAGACTTTGCTGACACAGTACAAGTGGGAAGCTGCATATATTTTTCTTTTATGTGTCTTTTTCAGATTAAGCCTTTTGCATGCTAAAAAGTCAAGCTGTTGTTGCTTTCTCCCAGTAATAGCCATAAATGTTAAGAATAAAGTGAAAATAGCTTAGCAAATTACCATATATTTCTTTCTCAAGAGAATGAAATAACATATAATAGGTGTTGTTTATGGCATTGTAGACTAGTTAGATTTAGTGTGCATTTTATTTCACATCTACACTGGCTATATATATATGTGTGTGCATATATATATAAAAATATAATATTTCACATCTACACTGGTGAAATTCTTCCAGGACATCATTTCAGCATTTCTAGCAACACTGTAGAAAATATTACCTTTTCAATGTTAACTGACCTGTTCTTACACTTCTTTGGAGTAAGAAATTCATCCTTTTTTTTTTTTTTTTTTTTTTTTTT
>VWYO01002077.1:262988-299674 GCA_013400275.1 Rhadina sibilatrix | reverse complement strand
TTTTTTTTTTTTTTTTTGCTAGAGTAAAGGATTTATTCCCTTCTGCATTTTGATATCTATGCGAGTTTTTTCCTTCTCTGCATTCATGAGATTTGTTGTAGGCACATTGTTTGAACACTATTTAATATTAAAAGCTCCAAGAAGGAAGTAAAATATTTTTATTAAGCAGAATCTTAAATAACAATCAATAATATGTTTTGTGTAGATATCTACTAAATATAGAGAGAAGTTTGTACTGTAGGTATTTTTTTTCTTCATGTTAACATACAAGTCTGCTTGATTTTATTTTAAGGTGATATTGTGATATTTAAATTTTATTAAAATGAAACTAAATGACTGTAACTAGGTTAAAAAAGAAAATATATGTGCTTATTAAAGGTTTCAGGAGGATGTGTTTTAATATTAATGAAAACTTACAGTTGGTCATTTTGGTTATCGATTCTCATAAGGGTTTGTTGTTGAACTTAGAGCATAAATTTAGATAAATCCACCATTATAATTTCAAAGCAATGGTGCTCTTATCTTGAAATCAAATTTGTTAAATGCAGACTATTTTTCAAATAAATAATTTCTGAAGCAAAGGGAGAACCTACAGCACTGCTATTTAGAAGCAGTTTCATTTTTGCATTGGCATGGGATGTATTTTTGTTCACCTATAAAGATTTGTATTCACATACACCTTCAGCGTTGCTCTTCAGGTACTAAAAGGAGAGTGCTGTTCTTTCTCCACAGCAGCTGCTTATTACTGATTTTCCTACACATGCTTTTCTGAATTAAAAGTCTGAAAAGTTAAGATCCCCATTTCAATTCAAACCCAGTTTGCAAAGGAGTCAGCCTGAGGGGGTTTTTGCAACCCAATTTACTCCACAGATCACTACATCTCATGAAAAGATTTCCAGTGTCTGTGTGTTTTCCCACATTTCAAGAGAGGATAGTTCATGGAAAGGGAATCATGGTGTCACGTCCATGGTCAAGCTTGCAGAAAGAGCATAACTGCAGCTTTGATAGTCTGCTCCTCTTCTGGCAGGGCTGTTCAGATTCTTTGGAGCTTAGGGCAGGAGCAGCTCTGTGCACTGCAGCCTGGCACTCAGGCACGTTCAACATCTTCTGTTGCCATTACTCGACATACTGTCACTGTGACTGTTGGGCAGATGGATTTTTGGCACAGAAACAACTACAAGCTGCAGGTTCTTCTTCCTTGTAGCTGTGCCTCCAGAAAAAAAACAGGAAGTGGAAAAAGAGAAGGACAAGGAAGAAAAAGATGAAGCAGGGATGCTTCTGGAACCCGTGTTTTCACAAAGCAGCATTAAGGGATAACTGATTGGGGTGGCTGGGCTGTGTTGCAGGTTTGGGCTAATCAGGCTTGCTGTAGAGCTCCTGAATTTCGTTTCCTTCCCTAGCACTGTGCAGGCAGATGTCAGAAGGGAGTTTGTCTGCTGAGAAGTGTGTAAGTATTCCTACATGGAAAGCCAGGAGTGGGCTGTTAAGCTGTTTGGCCCGTGGAGGTGAGCTGTTGAGACTGCTCTGACAGGGTGCCTGTGAGCTGTTTATTGCAAGTGGCAGGTACCAGTTGGTGACTGTCCTACTGCTTGCCAAACTTCCTGAGGTTACTCCTGGCTCTCCATGCAATTGCTCAGCCAGTTGGGTGGAAATGTAATCTTGGGACTATCCTGGCAGGCGTAAATTAGATATATGTTAGGACAAATAGGCTGAATTGGGTCCCAGTGTGCTCCAGGGCCCCAAAACTTGATTCATCGTATCTACTTCTGGTTCATAGGAAAATGTTTGCTAATTGCAGTTTTCAAAATTTCTACTTGAGACTCCTAATAAGACAGGGGTGCTTTTCCAGCACACCTAGTAGTATAGTCATCAGCATATTTGTTTTTACTCCAGGACACCCAACCTCTCTTTCCACAGCTGAGGAAGGATTTTACTTAGGGACCAGAACAAAGAACTGTCAAACTAGTGCCTAAGCATCTTCCAGATCACAACAGAGATTGTGTTAAAGAGACTGAAATGTAGATGACATGCACTAGCTGAAATGTCTGGAGGCAGCAGAGTGGGTGTCTGCCCTGAATTAGAGAGTATTCCCTGTTTCCTGCAAGGTTTATAAAAGTGAGAGGAGCAATTTGCCAATGGCTGAGAGGCAGAAATCCAGAGGTGAGATAGGCAGCTTGTAAGATATCCCCTCCCAAATAATGATCACCTATGCGTGGTAAGCATAACCTACAGAGCCTGCTTCAGGTTGGAATATTCTGGGAGTTGTTTGTGTGTGCTTTATAGGCTTTTAGGAGTTGATGGATGTCAGTCAAATGGGAGACTATCTTTTATCAATCCTCAGGGTGTGTATGAGTGTGTGCACTCACATTGTCCTCCTCCATGAATTTCAAACATTGTTTATCTTTTATCTCTCACTGTACAGTTAATAGGAGTGTCTGGGTTGTTGCCTTAGACAGCTTAGCTGTCTGTGTACAAAGTTTTCTTATCCAGCTTGTTGCTTTCCTGAGTTGAAGCACAGTTTTGGCCGTATTGGCTAAATTTTTAGCTCTATTGGCTGAATTTTTAGCCAGTTTGAGTGTTGTTGGTACATCTCAACCAGAAGGTAGGCTTATTGCCTGTGGATTACATTAAACTGATCCTTTGTAGGTAAGCAGCCATTTAAAAATGTGCTGTTTTGGCTGGCGAGGAAAAACACTGAGAATATCTGCAACACTAGTAACACTGCAAACTGAGAAATTCAGCTTCAAAGGGATTTCAGTTTGCAGCAGAAAATCTGAAGGTCAGGTCAAAGATCTCTCTCTAGAGAGTGCTTTGAGAGCTGTTTGTTGCTTGAGTGGTTTGACTGCAAACCATGCAGGTCATGCCACTTAAGCTGGTGAAAGGACTCACCCCTTGGAAAAGTTTGTGTTCCTTACCAGATTTAGTTGTAAAGTCTTCTGGTCTTATTTAGGACCAAGCACTACTTCAGAGCTTCAGCCCTGGTGACAGCGGTGAGCAAATAGTCTGTGATTTTTTTGTTCAAGTGAGAAACTGACATTATGGGCTGTAAAGAAAAGAAAGTGTAAACTTTACAGAGAAAGGGCATGCTGTAACAGGCAGTAGGTAAGTGCCTTCCTATGGGCTTTATTACAGAAAGTTGGAGGTGTAATATGAAATAGAATCTTGCTAACTTTCCCTAGGCTAGGCATAGGAATAGAGAAGCAGAAACCAATAGAAGTATTCCAGTATTTTTGCCAAAATTTTGATGTCAGTTCTCCTAGAAGGAAAAAATAAAATTTCAGTGGATGTTTGTTTGGTTTTGTTTTCTTTTGTTCATTTTCCTTTGCTAAGTTTGTGCAAAATAGTTTTGCTGAAGGAAATAAGGAGCTTTTGTGCTGAATACTTTGAAATAACTGCCCTCTTCTCTTCTCTTCTCTTCTCTTCGCTTCGCTTCGCTTCGCTTCTCTTCGCTTCGCTTCGCTTCTTTTCTTTTCTCTTCTTTTCTTTTCTTTTTCTTCTTTTTTTTCCTAAAATAGAAAGGAAAGTTACTTTTCTAAGTAACATGATCTTGGTGCTGTAGGTTTGGGGTTTGTTGAAGTTCTGGGTTCTTTCTCATTTGAAGGCTGTACTGAGTTCCTCATGGTCATGCATCCTGTATAAGCATTTAGGTAAGAGAATGAGGCCTTCAAATCATACATCTGACTACTTAAATGATCAAAACTTTCTCCAGACCGGCTTAGCCCCAAATCCAACCAGCACTTTCTCCAAGAGTTGTGTATTCCTAAATGTCTTAGACATTAGTTCCCTCTGCTCTCTAGGGACACTATCTCCTACCAGCAGTTTTGCCTAGTTTCTCTTGTTCAAATACTAATGTAGGATTTGTCACCAGAATGTAGCAACATTTCCAGTAAGGACCTGGATAGCATTGTTCTAAAAATATTTTAGTGGATTAATAAGAAATGAAATACATTCTCCATAACTTCTAGACTTCTAAATTATGTTGTAATTCTACCCTCTCTTCTGGATTACCCAATTTCACCAAGAGAAATCTATGGCTTCCACTACAGAGAAGGGCAAACAAGATGATTTTAATGGCATTTTTTGGCCTTAAAATACATGGAATACATGAAATATTTTTATGTTGTTAGAGTTCATTTTCCTGGATGCTGAGTAGTATGTCTCATAATGAATGCTGTCCTGCACTAGCTGGGTTAAAGAGACCTGAACTGAATGGATCCTTAGAGAGGGACAGTAAAAATGCTATGAAATATTTTTCTCCTTTTGTGTAAGCCGCTGGCATAGGCAGAAAGAGGGTTATTTCGTGTACTTATCTGATGGGTTATTTTACCTCTGTGAAATTTGGTTTGTCTGAAATTACACAGTAAGGGAAATTTTCTATCACCACCAACTACTGACAATTTAGAGAAGTTAAGGAGATAAGGTTTTGGATATTTTTAGAACATAATGGATTGATGATAACCAGCATGGCTTCACTAAGAGAAAATTGTGCCTGACAATTCTGGTGGCCTTCTCTGACAGAGTTGCAGGTGGTTTGGGGAAGAGCAAGTGACATAATCTACCTGAGCTTGTGCAAAGCATCTCACACGGTCCACATGAAATCTTTGTCTCTAAACTGGAGAGACATGGATGTGATGGATGGACCCCTCAGTGGATAAGGAGCTGGCTGGGTGGTCACACTCAAAGAGTTGTGGTCAGTGGCTCAGTGTCCAGGTGGAGCTCAGTGACAAGTGGCAACCTCAGGGATGGGTGATGGGACCAGCCCTGTTTAACATCACTGTCAGGGACATGGACAATGGGATGGGGAGCACCCTCAGCACGTTTGGTGATGACACCAAGCTGTGTGGTGTGGCTGCCACGCTGGAGGGGAGGGATGGCATCCAGAGGGATCTGGACAGGCTGGAGAGGGAGCCCTCGGGAGCCTCAGGAAGTTCAGCAAGGCCAAGTGCAAGGTGCTGCCTGTGGGTCAGGACAATCCCAAGCACAGACACAGGCTGGGCAGAGAATGGATTGAGAGCAGCCCTGCCCAGAGGGATTTGGGGCTGCTGGTGGATGAGAGGCTGGACATGACCCAGCAATGTGCACTCACAGCCCAGAAAGCCAAACGTGTCCTGGATCGTGTCCTGGATCGTGTCCTGCATCCAGAGCAGTGTGACCAGCAGGGAGAGGGAGAGGATTCTGCCCCTGTGCTCTGAAGTGCTGCATCAGCTCTGGGGTCCCCAACATAGGAAGGACATGGACCTCTTGGAGTATGTCCAGAGGAGGGCCGCAAAGATGATCAGAGGGCTGGAGCACCTCTCCTATGAAGACAGGCTGAGAGAGCTGGGACTGTTCAGCCTGGAGAAGGGAACACTCTGGGGACACCTTGCAGCTCATTCCAGTACTTAAAGGGGGCTTAGAAAAAAGAGTAAGAGTGACTTTTTACACAGGTGGATAGTGACAGGGCAAAGGGGAATGGTTTTAAACTAAAAGAGATTTAGACTAGATATTGGGAAGAAATTCTTTACTCAGAGGGTGGTGAGGCACTGGAGCAGATGACCCAGAGAAGCTGTGGATGTTGCATCCCTGGAAGTGTTGAGGAACAGGTTGGATAGGGCTTTAAACAACCTGATCTACTGGAAGATGTCTCTTGCTGTGGCAGGAGGGTTAGAACAAGGTGATGTTTAAAGTCCCTTCCAATGCAAATCATTCTGTGGTTCTGTGATTACATCATTCAACTGCTCAAACACTGTTTTGTTAAAGCTATTTCTCTTTCACATAAATCAGTTGTGTGGAATTCTTACGGAGGTCACATTTCCTTTACTTATACCTTGTCTGGGAGCCCCTTTCCTCTCTCTGACAAGATTTTCTTGCTGTAAATATATTTGATACTAACAGATGGGGATTAGAGGACAGAATTTATATGAGCCAATTCCATGCCAACAAGGCTAAAACATTCTTGGGTCATTGGTTTAACAGGAAAAAAGTGGGGAGGGGGGAAGGTAGAGATATTCCCTATTCCTAGAGAAACCTATTTGTTCTTTTGCTATTTCTAAGATTGCCAGTGCCTTAAAAAAAAAAAAAAAAAAAAAAAAAAAAAAAAAAAAAAAAAAAAAAACCAAAAAAAACACTAGGTGTGGAATGATTCACTCAGCGTAAATATATAACCATCATAGTTAGTAAGATCTTTGAAGAAAATATTTTAAATATTTTAAAATATTTTAAGGAACTTTGCACCACCATATTGTCCTATGATGCAAAGTTCATATGGGTTTTTTTCCTGACTGAATCCTACAGCAGGGAGTCAGTATCTTTCTGGAATAGTGCTGCTTCATCCTGTCATAGGAGTCTATTTCTTCACCTTATTCAAAACCAAACAAGTTAAGGCTAGGGATTGATTATAGTTGTATTATAGTTATGTTGTAATATTTTGGTCTAGACTCAAGGAAAGGTTTAATTACAGAAATTTACTTTTGGGATAAAAAAAATCTGACTACTCTGTGATATTTCATTCCTAAAACAGGTGCCCTCGTATATAGATATTAAAATAAAAAGAGTATTTTCCCTTTCCCTTCAAGACTATCTTGGTCTCAGTAATCTCATCATAAAAATAAAAAGTCAAGTTAATTTAAGGGCAATTAGAATTTCTTTCCTTGTCATCAGGATAAAATTTGCCCTTTGTATTAGTCTGCTGATTTCTCCTTTGCAGACTGTATATTGACCTGAGGAACAGTGTTGCTGATTAATATGACAGTAGCTGATCATCATTTGCCAATGTATGCAATTTCCCCTGCTTTAGTTATAAGTTCAGCCCTTATGGCTTTCAACAGTAAGGATGCTAATTTATGGAACTCATTTATGAAAATTTAATAGAAGGATTTTTTTATTGTTGTTAAATAATGTAATGAAAAAAGATGAGTGTTGGCTAAGTACAATCCATCTGGGGGTTTGTGTGTTCTTTTATGAAAAAGCAAGCAGTGCTTATTTCAGTAGGCAGACATTCATTAGAAGTCTGGTTTGTGGCATTCACTAATTGAAAGCTAGATGAGAAAGTCCTGAACTCAAAGATAAATATATATTATTATCTTCTTCACAGAAGGTAAGATACAAAAAATATACAGAGACACAATTTGAGACCCTATGATATGCCCAGCTATTAAAGCAAAAGCCTCACATGCCAAAGGATTAAGATTCTTTTCCTAAACATAATATCTGTAAGCATAATATCTATAGTTTTATTTTCTTTTCTCAGAAGTGTTTTTCAGACATAGAGCAATATAGGTTATAAGCAGCTGTGCAATGCATATTAAAATCTTCTGAGACTACCACTTCTAGGGCTGCCTTCTCCTGGTATATTGTCTAAGGGAATACGTCATCATATGAATTTCATTTTAGATATGAAATTTCTAATACTCTGGGAAATCATGCTAGGTGATATTAGATTAAGAAAATGCATAAGGGTGTAATTGGAAACCTAGTAAAGACTAAGCACGTGTGTATTAGTAGTTGTCAAAGGTACTTGCCACCTACAAGTCAGTTTAATTCGGATGATTTACAGGTACAATAATCAGGTTTTGGTGACCACATGTCAGGCCTGAGGCTAGAAATGGACTTCACAGCTTTCAGACAGCTGGTCATCAATAAATTAGGTAAGGCACAGGGCAGAGATCCTTGAACAACTTATTATGTCTACATGGGACATCAGATGCTGTGCAGAAATACTGGCTTGGCTTGCAAAGCCAGAGCTCCCTGTCAGCACAGCAGTAAATATCAGCTGAGTAGCACACACTTTCAGAAGGGCTAATTAGCACTTGTGCAGTTTTCCTGCTTGTAATTCCAGAGCAAACTCCCTTACTGCTTCCTCAGGACCTTTGTGCCCTTCACTGCCCACACTGCACAAACTGTGGTCTTTTGAAGTGACCCTTGTGTTTCCATGGATCCACTTCTCCTTTCCTATCAGTTCATTTTGTATCAGTTATGCCAAAGAGGACCTTGACTGTACACACCTATGGCTTTCTATATGACTGTAGCTAAAAGCATGGCTGGCATAAGTGGCCCTAATTTCTCTTGGGTTGCACAGAGATAGCAAGACCCAGTGTGCTGGTTGAACATGGGGCCTATCCAGTCTCCTGGAATGGAGCCTGGGAAGTCCAAGGGCAAGTTCAACTTGGGCATCTTATTCTAGACTCTGCTGCCTGTAACCAAAGGCGGAGCCTGTGTATAAAAAGAGCTTAATGAAGAGATTTTCCTCATTGTTGGCTGCAAAAGCTGTGTCTGCCCAAAGAACCTGAGGGGATACAAGATCAGTAAAAAAAGATGCTAAAGTCTTCTGTAGAAGCAGAGGTGTTAGGAGAAATGCTAGAGATAGGGGAGCTGGTATTTGCTAAAGACAGGATGTTTCCGAGATTAGGGATTTAACAAATCTTTTAAATGTGCATAAAAGTCCATTGCATATTTTTTTCCATTTTTTTTCTCCAGCTACAACAAAAGAAAAGTTCATTGACTTTTCTGTTTTGACTTTCTGATCTTGGGGAAGACTTGGATGCAGACATAGAAACATAAGATTTGTTATTTCACATAGAATGTCCTGCTGTTCGGTAGTTCTGTCATTGAGGGATCCACACTATTTAGTGGCTTTCATTTTCATAAGTATTTTTGGAGTTATTTAAAATTTTAAACCATAGGGTGTAACAAGGTGTACTCAGTGTCATCTAAATGAATTCTGTAGTATTTTTGAAGAATGTTAATTAACAGCTCCAAAGTTCCAGTTGTTTTATTTAGAAGGTGTGGCAAACAGCCACACCTGTAAAATGTAGAATCTTCTCCTTAGTTTTACTAATGAGAAAAATCTTCCACTTAACCCTAAAAATGCAGTATTAAGAATGAAGAGCAGTGATTTGCTATTACTAGAAATTAATGGGAAATTCTTGGCTGTTTTCTTCCCGCTTTATAAAACAGCACTACATCTTTTACACCTTGTTGTCTTTAAGTGTGCATTATTACCCAGATAAATAAAATTTGTCAACGACAATTCCATGTTGTGAGAAGATGATGATCTTTTTTAAGCACTCAGTCTGTTACTTATCCCCTTGTATCATCCCTACTATAAAATACTTTTAGGACATTAACTCACCACTATAGTTAACTTTTATTCAATTTGCCTGTTTGTTTAAATGGCCTTATGGCAAGGAGGCAACATTTTAGTATATCATAATTTTTGCTTTCAGTAAGGAAATGGAAGGCAAAAAGAAAAATGTTTGTGATTTATGTTGGCTGCATTCATTTTATAAAGGACAACAGTAGAGCTGACAAATTGATCAGCAGCTGGTTCTTACCCATAACCTGTTGATACAAATCCATGCCTTATTTTGCCATGCTGAACTTTATTTCTTTCATTTGTCCCGTGTTGCCGGGAGGCAGCATCAGATGTTCAATAGATGCAGGTCTGGATTGTAAAAGCTACTCTCTCAGTCCAGGTTCTACTGAAATCAATAAGAGTGAGTGATTTTTAAGAGACTTGAATGAAGAACAATTACCTGCTGCAGCTGAATTACATTTTGTGTTGGATCATCTCTAGGCTGGAAGCTGGTAAGCACAAAAGTGAGGAGGTGTAGAAATTAAGAGGCTGACACAGTGACAGATGTGGCATATCAAAGCACTGAGTTAACCTGTGTTTTGGTAAATTAGATCTGCACTTACATAAACTGTCAGAACTGCAAAAGGCATCTAAAGGTGTATAAATTCAAAAGCATCATGAAGGGCTTAATCCTTTCCATCCTTAAAAGAAATATAGAGCTATAGCACCTTGTTTTGTGTCTGGACTCCTTTACATTGCTTTGTATTTTATGAGTTCTGGGCTAGGCTGCAAATGGAGACAGTTGTGAGGAAGGTGCTGCAATCCAGCTGAGACCTGACAAGGGCCAAGCGAGCCATGCTGGGCCATGTACTAAATACTGTATTGGAGAACACATTTTACATGCCTTGTGTATCAGCAAACACAAAGTAATTAAGCAATAGAAAACATGACAGAATCCAGAAAGTCTTCTGGTTCCTATCAGGATAATTGCTCTCTATAGTGTGCTTCCATTAACACCTTTGAAAGTGTAGAATCCTTTGGAGGTGGTAAAAACATGTTCTTAAACTACCCCATTGTTTGGTTGTCAGGGTGCAGCAGGTACACTGATGAGAGCATGTTTTCTTTGGTTTTATTCTCTGTGTCTGCTGTCAGAATGATGTATTTAAGAAAGTTGCTCTACTTGGAAGAATTACATTATAGGCATCTAAGACTCCCAAATGCCTCTGGGCACAGACATCTTAAAAATCTGCACCCTTTTGGGGTGTCTTTGTAATTCATGTCTTTTCCCATCATTTTTATTAGTACTTTATCACCAGACAGTCAGAAACAATATTCATTTTCAAATGTCCTGCAGCAGTGTTGTCTTATTGTTAACTCTTGTCATATTTCACTCATTGGCTTTGAAAATGGAAAGTGATGAATGGCTGCAGTGTTTTGTTTATAACGTCTCGTTCTGGAGCTTTCTATAAAAGTAGTACATTTTCATTTCTTAACACTGGATCATTGAAGGAGCTTGGGATTTTTTTCTTAATGTAAGAAAAAGTTATTAGACTTAAAGTCACAAAAGTGAACCCTAAAAAAATTATGGAAAGAATATTAAATTCCCATTTTGGGTTATTCCACACTAGCACTAATTTATTTAGCGCTAGTGTGGAATAATCAAACCTAAAGTATTTTGAATTTTCTCTACTGTTTACATACTTTAAAACAGAATTGATCATGATATAAACTAGCTAGAATTTTACAGCCAATCAGATTTTATTTTTTTTTTTTTTTTAATTTCTGAGAAATACCCTCAAGCATGAAGACATGCACTTCTTGTAAGTGTGTTTAATATCATCAGGAAATTCAAATCCAGATGTTTGCTTAAAGGTTAAGACATATTTGAAACAACAAAGGAGGCCTTTTCTTTCTGCTGCATATATTTTAAATGGGCTACTTTTGAAAGAAATTTCAGAACCCCATTTGCATCCTAATTGCAACCCATTTCCTGAGTCCACAGTCAGGCAGACTATAGAGTGGCATTGGGGATTTCTGGGGCAGAGAAATTGTTGGTTCTAGCTGAGCTACTGAAAAATAAAAGGGAAGAAGATGAATGGATTTTTTGCTTCAGCAGTCACCAGCTGGCAGATCGGCTCCTTGGAGCTCCGCCAAGCAGCAGTTTACAGCAGCCCTGCAGCTGCTCTAGGCCGGGCTGGAGCACGACTGGCACGGAGCCACCTTCAGCTTTGGACAAGGACTCAGCCTTCGAATTGGCCAACAGATGCGCTGGGATTGTGGCTTTGCTCACTCACGTCTAATGCTCAGAGAATGCAGTTGGTACCTGGAAGTTCAGCGCTGGAAAATTTGTGTTCATCGCTTACAGGAAGATAAGGAGAAATAGGTTGAAAATAAGTGTTTAAGTTTGTCCAGAGTTGGTTTTTTGGTATAGCATGTGTGGCTTTTACTTTTGTGCGTCTCATTTTGGGATATTTTTCCTTATTTTGACCAGTTCATGAGGATCCTAAATAACTGTAAAATGGACCAGCAAGAAAATTTGGTTGCACCGCATTCTTTCAAACTAAATTATCTGAATTCGTCAAAAGAAAAATTAATTAATTTCAATTCTGTATGTTGCAATTTTTATGAAAATGTTAGAATCATAACAAAGGATACTTTTCATTAAAATCAAAGCAGCACTGGACTTTTTATTGACAATATTTTGGAGGGAGAATAATGTTATTGGGATGAGGAGAGGGGAGAGGATTTCTTGTTGATTTTGACTCCCATCTGACAGCTGTTCTCTCTTTTTCTGATTAGAAGCTATTCTTCAGTAATTTGTCACAGATAACAACAATAGTATTGGGGTTTGGCAGTGTTTCATTTAACTCCCTGCTCATTTGATGTGTAACTATGCATCTGATAGAATGAGTCTATCTTTCCTTGTTAACCGTCTTATTATCTTATTGCCACGGACAGGGCCAAACTGATTTCTTTAAATTCTGATGGCGTATTCTGAATTTCTGTTGGTGTTTTAATGTAGGTAGATTAGCTGTTAATTTGTCACCACCTGGTATTTGTTTAATTATTCAATAGGAGGGGAATTTCAGCAAGTTACAGTTTCACAAAACTAAGACGTTCCACATGTATAGTATTGAATATTTATTGATACATACACACACATTGCCTCCCCCCATTGGCCAGCAACCAGAAGCCAGTATTTCATAGGCCTACAACCCCAGCATTTATTTTCTAAATTGAAAATATTTCACATGAAATATAACATTGACAAGGAAGAGGAAATAGTCACCCCAGTGCTAGATAGTCATAACAGCATTTCATCAAGATAAAAAGCAATAGGTGGCAATAATCAGCTGAACTTAGATACAATTTTGCATTAAAAAAATCATAAAACTATTGTGGACAACTAGATGAGCACAAATGAACCATTTCATGCTGTTATTAAATAAAATTGCGAACCTCCTACTGGAGTAATTAATAAGAAGCAGACAAAGAATCCTTCATTGGATTAACAATGTTTGTTCTGCTTCATAGTGGAGGGGGATTACCTTGAGTACTGTACTTCTGAGTCTTCTCCAAGAAAAAAAAAAATAGTGGAATTACTGAAGGGGATCTGTAGAGAAGACAAGTGTGAATGAATCAGAGTCTAGCAGATGAGTCCTATGAGAAAAGTTCAATCTGGTATTTTTTTATTCTAGAGCAGAGAGGATTAAGGGGTTGCTTGACAGCATTTTTTGAAGACATAAACAGGTTTTGGAGATCAAACAACAATGTTTTCTTCATTTTCATGGGAGAGAGAGAATGAATGGTCTTGAAGCCAGAAAGATAGTTTAGACATTAGGAAGATCTTTCCAAAAAATAGAATATAGTGAAAAAATCTTAGAAGAGAAGTCTGTACAGGTTATATTGATGAAGGTCCTTAACATTAGGACCATATGGTTAAGGACCATAAATGTCCAGAGGGATAAACTGAAGTTAACCAGACGTTCAGGAGGTCCCACCATGAAGTTCATCTAAGGTTCTGTATCAATCTTTAGGTTTTCAAAGATACAGGGTGACATATGGTAACTCCGGAAACGTTCCCTTACAATAAATGCTTGGATTTTTGACAGGGAATTAAATTTGACTCTTGTCCCAGTAGGAAGATCATATTCACTGGCATGGAAATAAATACTTAATAGATAGATAGGTAGATAGGTAGATAGGTAGGTAGGTAGGTAGGTAGATAGATAGATAGATAGATAGATAGATAGATAGATAGATAGATAGATATAACGTCTTTGAACTTACAGACATGTCCTCTCAAGAATGATACTCAAGGAATTAAATGGAATTTCATTTCAACATGTATGTGCTGTAGGTGTGAAAACTGAAGTAATGTTTTCCAGAAGTATTCTACTCCCATTTATGAATCTGTGTGCAATTAGCACTGAATAAAGTTCTAATAATTTTTTTAAATATCATCTCTGATGCCTCAAATGCGCTGCAGTCCTTATACCCTAACCTGCATATGGCTCTGCATTGAATCATGACCATTAGCCTGCACTAAAAGAAGGATTTATGCTATGAATACTGACAATATCATTCTTCTGTGCTTCTTAAAATAGAATTGCATGTGAAATGATACAATTCATTCGGAAACAATATATCTGAGTTTCCTTTGGAGTTGTGGCAACACCCTGAAATATTTTTAGCTAAATATTGTTGTAAGGCTTGGTAGTTTTTTTTTTTATTCTCTCAGCTTTGTTCTGCAACATCAGAGCCCATATGTCAGTTTAAATGTCAAGAAACTGCTCCTGTGTCCTTTCAGAGTTCTGTTGCAGAAAACCTGTAAGGAGCCACATTGGACTTTTGTTTCAAATTAACCAGTTGCTTTAGCCATTGCCTGGGAAAGAGTACCAGTATCTCCTCCCCAGTCAGGTGTTCTAAGGACAGTACGAAGCATCACACCAGGTACACGCTGAAAGTCTGCAGTGATCTGATTTGCCATGCACAGATAAATTACCATAATTTCAACAAAATCTGATGCATGCATGCTTGCACAGCATCAGAAGTTGGTAACATGCTGGAATCCTTCTTGCATTGTATTTTTTCCAGGCAGCTGAAATAAAAATTGTGCTCTTCTCTAGCATGTATTTGCCTTGTAAATATGCACTAAAACACCTGGATTCACTGGACAGTGAAAATTGAGCAGGTTCTGAGCTTAACCGAGGCATGAAGATATTTACAAAATATGTTCTTTAGATTTTGTAAGGATTTGAGAGTATTAAGTGTTGAACTCTGTTTGATCAAAATTCTCTTTGTTTCATTATGTGAAATGCTTTTGAAAGTCTGCTTACAATTCAGGGAGACATTTTATCCATTTATTATGTTCTGGAAAAAAATCCTCCTTTGATTATAACTATTTTTTTAAGAAAAATGCCTAAATCGTTACCTGTAGCAAGCACTTTTCAATCCTTGTGTTACTAAATGTGAATGAGGTTTTGGAAGTTTCACCATCAATTGGAGTCATCTTTCATTTTAATGTGTCAGACCCACATGCTGTTCCTGCATAGTGGGGAGCGGTTTATGTACTCCACACCATTTCTCTGCTGTAGTGTTCAATTCCTAATACTTTTTGTCTTGTTCTGTTTCCCCAGACTACATATCCAGTCAGAACGGTGAGCCAAAATCTCAGCACAAGGGACAGAAAGTCAGCGCATACTCCCACCGAGGACCCTTTTAGACACCCACCAGGCAACCAAGCAGCAGCGTATGAAAGCAAGAGCTGCCAGCTGTCTAATTTGTGTCTGAGCAGCCTCCTGAAGGAGAAGGAGATCGTGGAAGCCATCAAGCACACCCGAGGCACATACGAAACCCTGGCTTCAGAGGTCACCCAGAACGGTTTGGCTGTCACGGCCCCCAGCACAGCAAAGCCAGCGTCCAAGGCCGACGGCTTCCCCGTGTTCTCAGGAGCTCCAAAAGACTCAACTGCTGTGCCTCGGCAGCACACCACCTTCACAGGGAGACTGGGACAGCCCCCGAGGGGACCCATCTCTTTACACATGTACAGCAGAAAAAACGTTTTCCTCCACCACAATTTACACACGGCAGAGCTACAGACTTTAGGTCAACAAGATGGCTAAAAAGGTGCTTATTTTCTGCCATGGAGGGAGAGTTGATTCAAGAGAGATGTAAGCTCACCCAGAGCTCTGTCTTCAGTTCTCATCTGCTGCTACTTTCATGTGAAAAAAAGAAATAAAATAAAAAATTCAAGATTGTCTGTAGGTTTCATATTTTCCCACCTTGGACTGAGGCAAAAGGATGAATGAGATTGCTAAATAACTGAGCCGATTTGTCATGCAGAAGTCACCATGGGTTTAATAAATGGGACCATTTGGCTGGCACTGCTAGTCCAATATTGGCTAAATATTTTTTTTCCCCTCTATAAGTCACTATCATTCCCTGAAGTTCTAGAAAATGATCTTAAATAAAACTTGTATGTTTACTAATATTACTGTTAAAGTAGATGTGAGGAATGAATAGATAAGTAATTAGTAAACCCTCTTGAATTTCATAGAAATTAGGGAAATAAGGAGTCAGAAATCTTTAAGGACCCTATTTTTACACCTTTTTGTTTTTTAAATACAGTGAAATTTGGTCACTTACACAGTGTTACCACTTCCTGCTCTTATGTGTTTCATGAGTGCCTCATGCCACAAGTGGAGGAAATGATTGATTTTCCTCTAACAGGTTCATAGACAGTCACCAGGTATTTGAGTCAATAAACTGAGGATGTCAGCTTGATTCCTCAACCTTCCCTTCCCTCTTCACACTTCTATTTAACTACATTTCTTTGAGTGTTTCTGTTCTACTATGAGGGCATATCAAATTGTGGTGATCTTTGTGCTTTACAGGCACTGTAGCACTCAGGATGCAATGTGACATTCTGCTGTGTAATTCATCCTATAATTTCATTTCACTTCCCAAACCAAAAATGCGTGAAAGACTAAAGTAAGAGAAATCATCTTATTACCTAGGCCAAACAACCTGCATCAGTCATAATTTCTGTGGGCTGTGTCATCTGCACTTAAGGACCTGTTGGTTTACACCAGCTTAGTAGGTTTATTAGTCTTGACATGTTACAGACAAGTGAGATTAATTTATTGCCTGGTTTCACAGGAGTATGAAATCATCTGACCATGCCACGGAACTTGGAGACCTGTTGGTAGCAAAAGATCTGGTCTTCCCCTCTGAGAGGCTTGAAAACCTCTCAGTCCAGTTACTCCAAACATGTGGCATATGTGAAACATGACACTTAGTTTACAACCTAACAGGGTCATCTGTTTGATTTGTAATGGCACGTGCAGTTAGTAGTTTAAGAATAATTTGGCACATTTAAGTACGATTGAGGCAGATCTGAGACAAGTCACCTTTCTCTTTAACCAGTGATTAATAAGGAAAGACAAGGGTGCAGCACATTCTCACACATAGAAACAAGCCATTGTGACTTAACAGATAGCATATAATGAAAACATAAAGCTTCTGTAGCAACGAAAAATCTGCAACTTTTAAAAGTTAAGTCACATAGAGTATATGAAATAAAGACAATATTTTACCTAGTGTTAAATATATCTGCTTCACTACTTAACATTTGGATTAATACAAGGAAGTTGTATTAACAAGTCTTGCTTAGACTAAAGAAAAAACCAGACTATGAGCTTGGCAGGTATTCTGTAAAGTAATTTCAAGCAGCTTGAAATTTCAGGCTTCTGCTTATTGAGGATTTTATTTTGATTACATCTGATTTTATTACATTATCTGATGTTAAAGAGAGCAGGTTTTGTCTAAATATTCTGTAGTGACAGTTTTGGGTATCCAGAGATGGATACATAAGAACCAAGATAGACATTTGCCAAAATTCTTTGTGTTCATGTGTGCTTTGCTACTGCCAAAACAGAATGTGCAAAAATTGCAAACACAGCTTTACTGAATTAGCTGTGGGTATTCAAGGCTCCCAGTCCTGCATTGAAACTCATAATTTACCAAAAAAGTTAAAAATAGTAATAAGATAATTTCACTACTAAGAATAACTTTTTCTTCTTAGCAATACCTTAAAGTCATGGTAGATTGAAAGGACAAGTAATGTATGCAATTCAATTTCAGATCTGTAAATAAATTAAACATACATTGTAATCAAGGAATTTTTTTCCAGGATACAAATGTACTGTACTATGTTCAAAAAACAAAACAAAACAAAACCACCACAAAACAAACCAATACCCTCTTCAATTTTAGGTTATGTACTGTATCTATAGTTGTTTTTTTCCTTGGAAAATGGACTTTTGGATTACACTTTATTAAAAAAAATCCATCTATAAACTTCAAAAACAGCATTTCAAATGCTGCTATTTTCTTGGAGAATCTTTTATAGAGCTGAAACTTAAAAAAAAAAACTGGAAAAAAAAACCAGTTCAATGAAAGTGAGGGATATTTTTAAAATGTCATCTTGAAGCTGTTTTGTATCAGTATTTTCAGCACTGTTATGTTATTTGTAATACTAAGTGTAAATCTTGCCCAGAGAAGGGTGTTAGCCACATGTTAATGTACAGTACAGCAGTAACTGTAAAAGAGGTCCTTTCTTTGATCCTCTTGTGTATATAGGAAATCATAAAGCAACAGCATGTGGACATTCTTGCAGTGAATTGATTCCTTTGTACTAAAAATCTCTAGTTTTTTAAGAGTTCCATGTACAAAATGATTTATACATTTCTCCAAGGCTGTACATATCCAAAGACATGACACCAGGGGGAAAAAGGCATTTATTATTTTTTTCCATGGATGTACCTTCCTTCCTGTCTTTTTTTTTTTTTTTTTTTCTCTTTCTGTACAACAAAGCATAACTGCAAAGTTTCTGCTTAAAATTACTTGTTAGTTCCATGTCTTTCAGTGTGATAGAGGGCATCTTAAGGAGGAGGAAATCCCCAAAGAAAAACTGTTTCCGTTTGAGGCAGAGTCCGTCCCACTTTTTTAGAGCAATCACTTGGCAAAAGAAACCTTGGATCTGTGCCCTAAATATTTTTTTTAATAATTTAACAGAGCCACACCTGTAATGTTCTTATTATTATCTCTTAACTTACCCTGACTAGGATGTGTTCATGAGATACAATAACATGCTAGGGCCAGTGTGGTCATAAATTCTTGAGATGGAAGGAGAACATTTGTCCAATATTGTTTTTATGTTTGGTATTCAGAGCAGTGGAAAGGGTTTTTTGTATACCTTGTGCATCTGGATGAAGCTCAAGCTGTGTGCTTGGGCATAATGGAAAAAGAAACCTTGTTACAAAGCTCTCCTCTATTTAGGCTATTTAGCAGCATATGAAAGCATCCAGCAACAGAAATTTCTGCCACCTTTCCAGACAGGCCAGCCCTCTGTATGTAAAACAAAACAGCCAGAATTTATTCCTTTACTTCAGTCCAGACTCTTCCTGGTTTTTATTCCACACACCTCCACATGAATGTTAGAAGGGCTTTCCTTATGTGGCTTTTTTTTCTGGAAAGTGTGAAAGGATGTGAAAGACTAAGATGCTCAAATGATGTTGAGATAAGCATTTGAAAGCTTACCAAAATGTTCATGTTTGTCCTACAGGTTCATTCCAATCATTACAGGTTCATTACCAATAAAAATTGGTGGGTTTCCCTTTCCAAAAAGCCAGTTTGGAAGTAATGATTTCTGTCTGTGCTGATTCACTTTATACTGTTAAATACACAGTACACTCTTCAGACTAATAAAAATAGGATGTTTACAAATCAGTACTGTACTTTCATGCCCTCAGAGTTGTGCCATATCTCCACTTTTTGGATTGGTATGACATTGACTTTGATTAGGTTATACTGAGTCACCCAGTGAGTGGGATTGTGGCCTTTAATCCTGCTAGTCTCAGTTTACTCACAGGAGACCTCTAAATCTGAAAATACTTAATCTTACAAAAAGATCAGATCATGATCTATGGTGAATGCACTCTTTCCCCGCTCCCCTTTAAAATTCAAAAGCAAAGAGACCCTGCAAACCCCTTTGTACATCTACACACTTCACAAATGAAGTAGAGTAACATCTAACAAAATGCAAAACCTTGAATAAATACCTGGAGAAAAAAAAATACAGGGGAGTCTTCTCACAGATGTCTGTAGAGCTGATAAGTTTGTAAAGATGTTAGTAACTTCTGTATCTGAGTGCCGTAATGAAATATGTTCTATGGCCTCTACCACTCTCACTCTGATGAATTTTTTCGGGGGAAGAATTTGCAGTTGGAAGTTTGTTCTAAACAAAGCAGGCAGTACAGTGTGAGAAAGTACATTGAAAGTATCTGTGGAGGTCTTCTTCCAACTGGGAGAAACACACAGCATCCTTTCCAGGATGTATTTTAGTGCTTTTCAGCCAGCAAGAAGTTGACAGAGATTCCTCAGGGCAGCTTCTAATTGTGCAGACCACAACTGTCTTTAAATGGACTTGACTTTAACATGTCCCATATAAGGCGCTTCTAAAATAAGATGGAAATTTCAGCAGCTGCAGAACACATCTTGCTGGGTTGTTGGGGTGTGGGGGGTTTTTGAGATAAAAATGCCATGAACGGATTTAAACTAGTAAACTCTGTTTGGAACTTGCTTGCTCACTGGTGATCTACCCAGGATGTGAGAGTTTATCCACTATAATGGATATGCTACTAATGCCTCACAGTGTAAAGACATTGGATATCCTCCCTTAGGGGCTTGAGATTTGCAATATATTTTCAGTCTAGGAGAACTATCTGGACTTCATTATCTTCTTCTTCAAGGATCTTCAGTTGTTGCGAAGTCAGTGAAAAACATATTGAAATATTTTTGAAAGATTTTGTGGTTAATTTTTATTTTAAAATACACTTAAAAATTATCTCCCTGTATCTAAAGACAAGGAAAAAGAAAGGAAAAAAAAACTTTTATCATCATATATTTCCCATAAATCTGTGGTTCTCACTAGCCACAGCTGTCACTTGCGTTCTCCACAGCTGTGAAATATTTTTGGATTTGCTGTTTCTGTTGCCTTCATTACCTGGAAATCATTACCTCTTGTTCTGGGAGGGCTTTGCCATCAATCCAGTATTTGAAAGACACAGGGAGGGATTTCCTGCTAACTCTAAAAGCAGCACAACAAGAAACTTACCTGGAGGTTTCTGTGTGTTTTCTGGGGATGGAAAACCTATTCTGAATGATCTGAGAATCTGATGGATGTGGCAAATACCAGATCTGTTTTGTTTCTACAGCCATGCAGAGGTTATAGAACAGAAAATAATCCACTGAGAAGATTTTTCTATTGGGCAAATAGTATCTCCTTATATTCTGTGTCATGACCCTTTCTGTCTCTCTGGATTTCAGGAACATTTCCCTTAGGTATGGAGTTGCAATGAATCTGTAGACAGGTTGCACCATAGTGTTACTTCTGCCATGAGAAGGTTCCACTGGATTTTTTTGTATTTTTTTTTTTTAAATTTAAAATATCTCATCATTAAAATGTTTTAGCATTTTCCCCCAGAACTGCTGTGCTGCTGGGGTAGTAGAAAGCAGTGCATTCCCAGATAATGTCCCTTTCCCATCTCGGTAGGCTGTTGGTGCATTGAGGTCACAACTGATTTTCATGTCCCCAAAAACTGTCAAACTTACTTAAGTACCTACATAGACAAATACATTGCCAGGTTTGACCCTGCTTTTGTCACATTGAAAAGGCCCTAATAATGTGGTTTTAAAATGCATTTGGTTATCAACAGTAGTAGCAGAATTTGAATTTATTTTGAATTTTCCATTATGTCAATGCACTTTATATAATGGTTTATACAAATTACACAGGGACTTTTATTTTGTGCTAACCTACACTTGATTTCAACAGAGTTCAGAATTCTCTACTTAAATTTAAGCACATAAGCAATCCCATAAAACAGTCAAATCCCTCTTCTTTAAAAAGCTAACACACAAATAAATAATATTTTTTTCTGACATAAATTATTCCATTCATATTTATTGTTTGAAAGGTATGATATATAAAAAATATTTTTACTTATATCTAAATATAACTACTTTTCAAACATTCCAAATAAGTAGAAAAGATAAGAAACAGCCTTCATACTAAAGTCACTTGTCCAGCTATACCGATAGGCTTTGTTTGCCAAATCATTAATTTCTTTGTAAAAAAAATCTATTTGTTTTCCATGATTAAGAGTGTGAGAAAAATAAAATGTTTTAGTACATGCTCTACAGAATGTGTGGAGAGATGATCAATATTGCAAGGAGAATATAAACAATGAAAGTCTTTAATCGGTGATGCATCTGATGTTTTTTAAGCAAGAGGATCAACAGGATGTAAAAATCTGTGTAAGAAAAGAACAGATGTTTTGTTGCTCAGTAAAGTCTAATGGTAGGGTGAAGGCTGACAGATTAATAGCTCTTTTTCTGTTCCAGGGCTGGTGGTGCAGAGCCATTTGCTGTGAAATAACACTGAAGCAATATATTTATAAAGTAAATCTATTGGAATAACAAGAAATGAGATGAAATGGTCGCATAACACCCCAAAGTATGGTTAAGGTTTCCATAACTGGATCAAACAGCATCTGAATGAATTTACATCTTTTTTTTTTTTTAACCAGGGTATTACCTTTATCTGAAGGATAAGTGTAAGCAGAACAGTGCAATTTGCATTGTAACACAGAAACAATTCAGACAAAAAGAAAAAATGAAAAGATTCTATCTCTAAAGCCTTGCACTTTGTACAGTCTTCTGTAACTATCTGAAGTAGTTTTATGTAATTTTATTTCATGCAGCTGTGGTAATGCCCTTATGTTGGGCAACAAGGAGAAAACATTGAAGAGAGTCATGACCCTGACCCTACATCCAGAACTGCACTTCGTTAACAGGGTCACAGTTTTGGTTTTCCTTTCCAATAAAGCATCAGGGATCTTGTGAGAAAAATCTTTATACAAATATCCCCACAGCTTGGCCTATGAGAATTTCAAACTGGTTAGGGAAAAATTAAAATTTTAATTAAATTGATTAAAGGCCTGGCTATTTTTGAAAATATGTTCTTTAGTATTACTGAGGGCCATTAGAGAGCTTTGGGCATTTTTCTATAAACAAAAATGTTCTGTTTCATGTATTAAAATTGGACATTTTATCTGATCATTTCCTCATTATGAACTTGTCTGTGGATATCCTGCTGTCCAGGATGATATTTTTTAAAACTGACCACTATAAAAATTTATTAACTAATAAGACATTGCATTTTCTATTCTGTGCTGCTAAACACCCATTTAATTTTAATAGCAGTACATGACAAGGCTATGACTTGAAGGTGAGGTAGGTGCAATGCAGTGTTGAAGAGTGTTGAAGAGTAAAATTCTGTGGGAGACAAGGTAAAGCTTTTTCACTGCACACACTCCAGTCAGCCCAGGATCACTTTGCTGATTTAGATGGTAACTTAGATTTTAAAGGAAAAAAATAACAATATTTTTGCTGAGAGATAACACACTTAAAAATCAACTTGGAGCAGAATTTACAATAATAAAGGTATTTGCCTCAAGATATGGTGTGAAAAGAAATCTGTAAAATGTATCTAAATTCTGATTAAACAAGTTCATTTGTGATTTTAGTGGGTTTACTCTACAAAGCCATAAGCTGGTTAAACTCATTTAACAGGAAAAAGCTTTGTAATATTTAAGAATTGCCAAGGCATAACCCTAACCTTTGACTTTAGTACCACACATCTTTTGATTTTTTTTATTTTCTTTTTTAAATTGTTTTGAGGTTTTGTAACTTCTGTGCAATAAGAATCTGATTGTTTCAAATTCGGTCATTTTGCACTGACTGAAAACAGGTAGCCTTTAGATGAGAACACTGTTGTCTCTGAAGAATATCAAGCAGCATACTGTTGGGGTTTTTTAAATCAGATTATTGGGTGAATAATTTCTGTGGATTACTGTGAAGAGTTATGGCAGTTTGTAAAACAGTACTATGGGATTCTATTGGTATTATTTAATGGTCATTTGTTTGTTCCTGGCTTTCGTTGGCATTACTTTTCCTTCTATGTTTTATGGAAAGAAATATTATTTTTGAATATTTGTATGTAACTTTAAACCTTATTGTAGAGTTTTGCATTCATATATTTCCATATTTGAAATGAACACAAAGGGCTCTTACAGGTTTTTTTCTTCTCATGCTGCTGAAATTTTATTTGTTAATAAAAATCCTATGTTCTAAGATGAGCCTTTGTTGATTTTGTCTTTGATATAGTTCTCTTTTTTTTTTTTTTTTTTGGCCATTTCTTCATACTTTTGCTGGGAAATACATATTGCACTTTAATAAACACTAATTCTTTTATGGCTTCATGCTATTAGTGATCTGTCACAATCAAGAGATGTATCACTTTTTTCTTCAGGTTCTTTAATTACTCAATGAGAACTCTAGGTTCTAATATTTGATACTGTGATAATAATTAAGTAAAAACACCTGTGCAGAACATCTTATAAAATCAAAAGGTTATATACAAAAATTCTACAGTCTTGCAGAGGGAAAAAAAAAATCTGCCTTGGTATTTTGTGAATTCCTTATTATGCTATTTCCTGAGTGACCAAATAATTTTTTTACACAACATTTCACAGTTCCCTACTCCACTTCTTGGTTGTTCTTAGTGTGAAAATAGTCATTTCCATGAATAAAATTAGGCTTTTCTTTTGTTTTTCTTCTCTTTAGTGTCTTGTTCCACTATATTCTTTTGCTTTTATAGTATGTGAGTATTTTTGTGTTGCCCACCTCATATTTCAACTAAGGATGCTATAAAGCATTCCTCCAATTTGCTTCATTTTCCCCATAGCATATCTAAATGATATGTCTTCACCTTCAAAGACCAAAATCATTAATATTACTTTAATTCAAATATAGAAGGAATAAGCAAACTTTCAGATTTGTAAGGCTATAAAGTATTTGTCATCACTAACAGTAGTATATAAATAAAAGAACATGAAGACCAAAGTAATTGCTCATCGTGTCATAACTGAGTCCCACTTCAGCTTTTCCCTGCATGTAAATAAATAATTCTTACAGGCTGTATTCTCATACCAGGAGGTTTATTTGTTTGGAGGATTCTGGTTATTGGTTTGGGTTGGGTTTTTTTTTGCATCACTGCCAGTGCCCCATTTTCAGTGCCTGCTTTGAAAGCCTCAGCTCAGCTTCCAGTTCTTCATCTAGAAATGGCTGTAGCTCATTTCACAGTACTTAGATGCTTACTACTCTCTCAGTAATACTGTTTAAAATATATGTCCCACTCTAAGCTGTTTCTTCCTGTTGCTATCTACTCTTGAATAGTAGCTGCTCCATTTCAGTGCTGTTTATAGGAATTCTTTGGAGCATTTGGGTCCCTGGCAGGAATATGAAGCTTAATAGGTTATTTGACTTTATATATAATCTTCTAAGAAAAAATAAAACTGAAATAAAAGTTTTTGATCTGATTTTTTTTCCCTGTGAATTTAAATTACTCTATTATCAGTCTTCTACTAAATGAAGCTAAAGAAACATCAAATTAGATGCAAGTGCTGGAAAGTGCAAGATTCTTTGAAATTATCACAGGTTATGCAAAGTACTTGGGAGCTAAGGAAGCTGTCCCACATAACATCACTTCTGTGAAACTTGAGTGTGTCCAAAATGATGGACAGCTTAATCGTTGTGTTGTGGTGGTCTTTAAAGTGCCTGAGAATGTTCTCATAGTTTCATTATATATGTTTTCTTACTTCCTTGTAAAGCGTTCTCTTCTTTTATGAAACAATAGGACAGGAATTTATTCCCTATCGCAAAAATACCTCAAAACCTAGTGATTACTGAGAGTGAAACAATATCCATCAGACAGCAAAGTAATTCCTCAATTAGCTTGTATGTGTTATAATTCACAATATTTTATATCGTGATAACTCAAAAAATAATAAGAATGTTGCTGCTTTAGAAAAACTGCGTGTAAGAGAATGAGCTAAGCCTTAAACATAGTTTCAGATTGAAAAAGTACTAATATGAAATTAAAGGTAATTGATCTCTGATTTTTCAAGTGTTGGAAGCACACTAGTAATCAGCATAGCTCAATTTCACTTCTTTTGACGACAAACGTGAAATACTTTTTCTAAGTGTTGCAGTGTGCCTTTAAGGCTTTCAAGGTGAGCCCTCTTTTAGGGGTTTCCGCCCTCCTCCAGGGTAGGTTTTTCCCAGCCACCCCTGAAGGAATGATTATAATATCCAGGGTTTGCCAAGCAACCTGAGATTCTGCAGGGGCTGCCCATGGAAGGAATTGGCCCGGGCAGAGAGGGCCCACCTCTCCTCACAGGTGATTTGACCTTTAGGCTGCCCTTTAGCCCTCGGGTCACGCTCTGTCCCTCTCTGACAGGGAGGCTGTGTGCCCTCCCCATCCCCCTCTCCCAGGTAAAAACCCAGGGCAGGCACATGGTCGGGGTTCTGCTCAGGGAAGTCGCACAGCTCAGAAGTCGTGCTACTCTGGAATAAAATCTCTGGACAAGACACCTGAAGCAGATCTGTTTCCCTCTTCCACTGATTTGTCCAACCTCTCTGAGGGAGCCACGCAGGATTCACCTTGCTACACTTATCTCGCTGCTGCACCCTGGGTCCTACACTGCCTGGAACAAGCCTAGTTAATTCACTGTTATATCTAAGCATTAAATGTCATTCATAAAAATATTGCACGTAGTCACTAAGTGCAAGTTAAAGTGTTTGCAAACATAATTACTCTCCATGCAGCACTGTCCCAAGCACTCTGATGTTGTGCAGAGCAGTGCCAGAGGAATCAGCATCTACCCTTAGGCTGGTGCATACCATCCCTCCTTGCTGCACCGCTCCAAATTTCAGCAGTTATCTTAATCCATTCCTCCTCCCACCCTTCACTTTCTTCCTTTTCTCATATTTCCCTTTATTACAAATTTCTATCTGTACTCCTAACTAGACCCCTTTAAGACACTGGGAAAATTAGGAACTGAGTTTCACCTGTGCTTGATTTAATTACCAGGTGATGAGGTAATTACCAGGCCTTAAAAGGTAAGGGTGGGGGAAAGGCAATTATTACCATCATTAGTAGCAGGTGTTTAGGGTGGGTAGCATGCAGGAAAAGGCAGTGGTAGTGCATTTTGGAGTAGGACAATGTTGAAGCCTACAGCATAGGCTGTTCTATATGGATTTCTTGGTGGGGGTTTTTTTGTTGATTTTGGTTTGTGTTTTTTTTGTTGTTTGGTGTTTTTTTTTTTTTTTTTGTCATTTACTTAGTTGAGTTTAAGACTATGTTACTTCATGCTCTTTACTTGATTTAAATGCACAAATTCAAGATTTGTCTGTACAAAAGATGCTGCAAGCAACTTGAAGAAGTGCTTTGGTAAGTCCATGCATTCCTATGGTTTATTGTTCTGAAGTAATTAAGTGGAAGTCGTTGTGCTGTGGAGTCTAGTGTTTTTGCACCCATTAAAAATATTTTTTTTAATCCCTTAGTTTGTTATGCTTATGGGTCTATTAGTTATGCCAGTCTGTCATTACTTGCCTGTTATATTTCTTCTTCTATTAAATTGATTTTAATTTTGAAACATGGATGGTGCCTACTGAAGTCAATGTGACGCTTTTGTTACTTAACATGGCGTAGTGGAGAAAGCCCTGACTACAAAGATCTCTGTGAACCTGTGTTCCTAATTCTGCTGGGTGTGTGTGATAACTTGGCATGTAATCCTGGGGTAATTATTTCATCACTGTTACTGCATTTCAGACTGTAATAGCTTAAGGCCCAAGGCTCTTTATCTTTAAGGCCCAAGTGTGAAAAACATCCAGATTTGTGGTGTGTTCTAACCCATGGACATGCATGCACACACAAAATCTAATGTAAAATTTTATAGGTGAACCTACTGTCAACTACCTCTGCTTGAAGCCTTTTTGCTTTCTTGCTGCAGAGGTACAATTCTTCCCATGTCTATTTGATTCGAAGTTAAGGTTTTTAAGCAGACCAAACTAGGTAAGAAGATAGGAAGAAAAATACTGTGATAGGATCTCGGAGAAAAGGGAGTTGAAAACAGAGTAGCTCTTATGAGCAAACATCAAAGTGTTGACTCCAGCAGAGGAACCTAGCTGTGGAATTTTCTACTCACTCCACTTCATTAACAATAAGAGGAGCTAAGGCACCTGAGAAGACTTTAAAAAAAAAACGAACTAAAGAAGCATTAGATAAAGTGCATATGAAGCAAGCAATTTTATTAGTTTCTGTGGCAACACACCACTACGTAAAGCTAAAGAAGGAGTAGCCCACGAAATGCAGCATTAATTCAACCATGTGTATGGTGTCACTGTTTGTCTGATGTGTAAAGGCATAGATAGGAAAACTGTATTATGCAGTGGGAGCAATCTAACTGTTAAATTAAGAGCCTGAGCCTTGGAACCATAGCACTGCAATATGTTGCTGTGATAAAGCAATTTGTATGGACTGGGAGGGGGCACTGCTAGATATTGACCCACATCATTTCTCAAAAGGCTATAACAGGATTAATGAAAGCAGAATGAAAAATCTTCTTTTGCTGTGAAAGGATGGTCTTTAACTCATCACCAGTGGAAAAACTGCTAGAATAGAAAAGGCAGCGCATCATGCAGAGTAACTGGGGTGCTTTTTAAAGGTTTTCACACATCCAAATTAAGTTCAATGGGACTTTGGCAGCTCTGATACTGCTCTCAGGTTCCTGAACTGAAAGGCAGACTCCAAGGAAAAAAAAAAAAAGCCTCAGAACTAAAATCTGGTGTACCTGTTTGCAACAATCTGAAAAACCCTAAAACCCTCATAGGTTATGCCTTGATAAATAACTTCATCTAGTAGTTCCAGAAGGCAGTGCTCTCTCAGTGACCAGGTGACTCTTGACTCTGACACTAGCAACGCTCAGAGATTACTTGCCCTTCTGCTTTCTGCTAGTGATACAGGTATTTTTATATCTTGCCTTCATCTCTTTCAATTGCTAGTATCCTAGCTGTTTCTAATCAGATAATAATAGTCATCTCAAAAGCCTGGTATCTGATTTCAGTGACAGTTTTGTTGAATTGCCCCACTGTTTCATGGAATCCCAACCCTTTTTCTGTCCTACTTTCCCCTTGGACTGTTTGCTTGTACCAAGTGTCTGGCTGGCCCTAAGAGCTCTGCCCATGGATCAAGATAAGGAGGTGAAAAAATAAAAATCAAGACTTGAGCTCCTTCTGAGCAACAGCTAGAAGCTGGACATTGTGTACTAGGACATCTAAATTAACAGTGGACAGCTTTGAGCAAATGGCTGTTATACTCTTTCAAAGTGATTATAAGTTAATTAGAAATTCATTTATAAATTTAATGTTCTTGTCCTACCCTTTCAAATATAATTAACCTTCTAATTGTACTAGAATGTGCAAGTTTGAGGCTGATATTAATAAGCATTTGTATACACTTAGTAAAGGAAATCTCAGACCCAGCAACCTGCTGACATTGTTTTTTTCTTTTAGAAATTCTTGAGGGTATATTCGATTAGAAAAACGGAAGAACTCAGAGAATGGGCATGTGTGTATTGGTGTAACATTTTCTTAGGTCTCTTCTGTGGCATCCTCCCTTGTGAAGATATACTGACACCTGATGGGATGCACTTTTCCCATGGGGAAAAAAGATTTTATTTTACTATAGGAGCTAGCAGGGCTCTTTAAACTAGTTTGAAAGGGGGAAAGGGACACAACCAGGCTTGTCAAGCAATGGGATAAGCTTGATAAGCAATGAGATGGCATATCAACTCTGGGAACTGAGTACTGGTTAGATCCCTAAATCTGCTGCAGGAGGTCTTGGTGTAGCTATCCAATTAATTATTGGGGAATCATCTCTCCTGTCAGCAACCTTTGCTATTAGGATAGAAGGGTGCCTGAAAAAAATCCTGTGACTTGTGTGTGACAGACACTAAAGACTGGGGAAAATGCAGATGTTTGCAGTGTATGGCTCAGAAGTGGGTAAAAAAATAGTGACTTCAGGACACTGATGCATGAAAGAAAAAAGCACCTTAACAAGAGTCCTTTTCTCCCCTGAATCCTGCATTCTCACATTTAGATGTGAGTGTATAAACTGGCATTGATAGAGCTGGTAAGTTAAATGTTGAAAGGAAGCTTTTTGGCTATAGCAGTTCTTAGGGAGGTGCAAGGTGTGCTGGGAGCAGTGGCATGCACTGGTCTCTTCAGTTTCCTGCTTTTTTTTTCATGCTGGTGTTTGCTGGCAACAGCTAATGTACTTTTGTTTTGTTTTTAAGGGATTAATCCATTCCAAACATTGAGTTATAATCTACTGGAAAATGTGTGCCACAGTAGTGACTGTGTCATGGTTCAGCTGTTTAGCTGAACCAGTGGTCAATAGGAAATCAAAAATTGGAGAAATTCTGATTCTACCCCCATCAGCTTTTGGATGGTTTGTACTAAAATGGCTTCCTGTGCTGCCTTGAGGGTGGATGGATGCAATTAATCAGTAAGTGTCTTTTGCTTGAGGAGGAGCTCTGTATCTTGGTAGTTTTCAGAGAAAATTCTCTCCCTGTGTTAAGTGTTTTGTACTCTGCATATGAAACCCCTTGAGGGATTATTCCTGTAGCCTGTTTTTTAGAAGATACTCTGCTGAGGATCCTTGTCTTGTAATCTTTCCTCTCTCTCAAAAAACCCTGCCAGGGCTAGACGTGGGTTGCCTTATACAATAGCTAGCTTATAAAATCACCAAAGAACTTGGACTGTGGAGGCTGACCACCAGGAGACTCAACAAATGCCTTTTTTCTTAGCGATGCAAGCTGAATCTTATTTTCTTTTGTGTACGGGGACACAATCAGCTGGCCCTTAATGCTAATTGCCCCAGTGAGGAATACTTTTCTGTTTCTAAGAAATCAAAATTGCGGTGGTTTAGGCAGGCTACTTCAGGACAAACCTTTTATTTCCTTCACTAGTATTTCAGCTATGCACTGATGTGGTTCTAAAGCCTTTCCAAGAGGTGGTCTCCATACAAACTGGAGGACTGTTCTTTAAAAACTAGACACAAAACCATCCCAGGTTTAAAAATTGTCATCCCCTCTTTCTTTCAGGGTCTTTTTAAAATACATTTCACTCCAGTCAAACTTAAAGCTGCTGTAGAAGTGTTGCTGAACAAATAGGAATGCATGCTCTGACCTTGGCGCTGTGGTATCAGTTGATGTCAATTTCTGCCTTCTGAAATAGCTGCAGCTTGTTCCACAGCAGCACGGGCACGTGCCCACTGGGTCACATCATATTATTTGGACCTGCCATATGGGAATCTAATTTATCCAGGTGGTTTTAGCCTTCTGTCTTCTGACATAATGAGAGATGGTTGCAGTCTCTGTGCAGCTCCCACTTGCATGTGTGTCATTACTTCACAGACACCAAGCCTTTAGCCCGTTAAAGATCAAACTCACTTTATGCTGTACCACAGAAGCTGAGATGTGCTCCCCAGTGCAAAACCTGCTGGTGGTAAATACATCACGGTGTGAGTTTACATATGTATAATTAAAATCTGGCACACAGGAAAACAGGAGCCACAGCCGCTTCGTATTTGGAAGGAATATCATGAATGGTGCCAAGTCCTTATTTTGTTTTCTGCTGTCATTACAGTCAACTAAGAAAGTGAATTATTTGAAATGTTTTAAAGCAGAACAATATTCATAGAAATTGTTGAAGGTCCTTTAAATATTTATACAAATAATGACAATTTTCATTTGTCACCCAAAAAATGGTGCTGATGATTATTCAAGATCTGTAATACTTGAAACTGTCTGGCACCCTGAGAAGGGCAGGGAGAGAAGCCTTTTGTTTCTCTCCTATGTAGGTAAAGAAAATTGTGTGTACAATTGCATATATGTAGCAAACCAGGAATTAGTGTCTTTGACTTTAGGAAAGCAAGCAGTGGTTTGTTTTTTTTTTTAAAAAAAAAAAAAAAACTAACAAAAAAAGGCAACAATTAAAAAAAAAAAAAAAAGGCAAGTCCTACCTTAAGCCCAGCAATCTTTCAAATACATCTCTTGTATTTTCATAATGTAGAGTCAAAATAATCAATATGCAAGACAATGTGAGTGAGTCTATTAATGCCTAGTCTTTTGGGGAGGGGATGTGATGTGTGTAGAGAAATGGCTGCAAGAGTATTTTTTCAATTTGGAAATAGTGCCCTATGGTGTAAAGCTGCTGTCACAGAAGTGCTTTATCAACACCCCTTCTCGTCACACATTGAGTGAAACCCTCTGTTACCAGAGGTATGGGATGGTGAGGGGCAGCCTGAGACTCTGGGAGCAGTTTCTGATGTATCAGATGAGCAGTGGACATCAGCAATCCCGGGACAAGACTGGAGCCCTGAGGGTTCCAATTACAGCCATTCTTTCAGGGGTTGTGTTCCTCTGCTGTAAATGCATCCTGAAGGACTGGCAGATACATCTGTGCTTGGATTTACTTTAGCTATGGAATTGTGCTGCTTTTGGTGCTAATAGCAGAAAATGGTCTCATCCCTCAGAGCAAGTACCTGGCATTCACTTCTGTCATCTCTGAAGATACCTGGGGCTCTTCACATTTCTGTGGGGCCCCACATTTCTCTTCTGAGAAAAAGTGTAGTTTCCTTGATAAATTAGTATCATTGAAGTGGATTCTATAGTCTTAAGGCTGTGTGCGTTGCTCTTCAAGTATGTTATTTTTGCACTTCTAGGAAAGATGGTTGCTTTTTCTGGGCACTCTAGAGACCTTTCTTCAGTGTGAGAGCAGACACAAGAATTTCACTCTATATTAGTGTGTTATATTGAGAACATGGTGAAGGTCCTATTGTTATTAATTAAACCATGAGGGTTTTTTTAAGCAACTGAGAATCTGACTTTGAAAAATCCTGTGTAACATCGAGTAACAGTACCTGTTTTACAGTGCAATTAGTTTTTTGAGGCATCATAGCCCAGTCAAACTGCTAATACTCAAGGCTAAGAATGAAGTTTTAGTTTAACATGACAATCCTTTGCTAAACTAGAGAGAAAAAAGGAAGCTTGATTTCAATATGTAAACAAGTTATTTTCATCTTAAACAACACAAGCACTCATAGCAATTTTAGTCAAAATTACTATGTGTTTATGCTTATTTTTGACTAAATACAAACTAGCACAGAAATGTGGCTGTGATACTTTTCTCATCTCTCTCTCATCAGCCTCCTTCCCATGTTTTGGCTAGATTTTTAGGCTCATCTGGGAAACAGGCTGGATAAACTAAGTGAAGCAAGTTACAACATGGGATGGAGAAAATGGTAAAGTTTATTTTAAAGACACCAGGCCTAGAGACAGATATTGATCTGTGTGATTTTTCCTCTTTCTGCTTCCATAATTCAACTGGCAGGATGGAGGAAAACACAACTTGTGCTCCACATGCCTCAACCAATCCCAAGGTTTTGAGGTTGCTCCAGATTGGCCTCATTTGTTTTTGTTGGGAGGAGCACACTTCACTGTGGGTTGTCTGGTAGTTCTGTTGGGCCTTCTGTCCCTCTCAGAAGGGAGTCACCAATGACAATGACCCTTCTCCTTCTCTTGATGAGGTGATCATGATCTAGGAGGTGAAACTGACTCACCCTAATGCAATTCCTCCAGCCTTCAAGATTAATCTTCATGCCTACCCTCGTTTGCCTGGTCTCCAAGTGCCCTGTTGTGTCAGGGCCCCTGTGTGGGTGGGGTAGGCTGGGAGGTATTTGCCAGTGCCCCTCCCCAGCAGAAACCAGTTTGTATTCCCCTTGGTCCCCTCCTGCCTGGTGGTGAGAGGTCATCCTTGGCTGCTGGTTCATTTGTCTCAGGGATAGTGGACTGGGGGAGGCATACTCAACCTCCTCAGAGTCCCTGAGCCTCCTCAGCCTTTCCATCCTCCCGCAGCTCTGCTACCAGACTGGGCAGATTGTGCCCCTGGTCACATCTAGACAGCTGCTGTCCCTGCTGACCCCTGACACCAGTGACAGGCTCTGGCCCTGGCTGCAGCCTGAGGCCAGGGCAGCTGCATGTTTTCATGGGAGCTTTGCCTATGGCACCACGTCCTTTCCAGTGAGAGCAGAGGATGGATCTCCTGCTTGCCCCGCTCTGAAGGGGCTGCTTTTCTATCTCTGTGGGTGGCCACTATCACTCCCGTTATCAGTGTTATTGTAAAATATGATCAATATCTAATGACGGAGTTTGGCTTGTGATTTCCAAATATTAGGTTGGAGCAATTCTTGATCCTGCACTGTCAGTTTTAATCTTTGATGGTGAGGAACTTTTCAAAGTATGTCCCTAATGGAAGTAATGGTCACTGTGTAAAAATAAAAGCAGGTTGCTATATTGGGAGGTAAAAGAGACAGAGTTGTACTTGCCCTTGTCTCCTACACTTTGCTGTTTGGAATTACAAGGATGTTGCTTGCCAATAATCTGGCTGACAGTCACCTTTTGAAGGTTATTGCTTCCTGATAGCCGGCAGAAAGCCCAATCAGGAAGGAGAAAGTTATAAGCTTCCTTCTTAATTTGCAAGGACATCTGCTGAATTTCCAGCTTTAGAGAAGAAAATTGAGAAAAGGAGTGGCTGGGATCAAGGGCTAAGTACTAAGCATCAAAATATCAGGCAAGGTTTTTTGGGGGGAAAAGGCTGAATACTTTGAGATGCTGAGAAGGTAAGGTATCTTTGACCCTTCCTTAACCTGTCAGTGGTGTTGACAAGTGCTTTCTGTCTGTGTCAGGAGCATTATGATGCTTTTCCTTTCATCTTTCTAGGTACCGATAAATACCATTAAAATACTTTCTCCTCTGTGCCACTATATATGTGATTATGGTGACAGCACGTCAGCCTGCATGACAGCCAAGGAATAATAGATTGCTGAAAATTATATGTATTACTGTAAAAAAAAAAATACATTTTTCTGTGTGACATGACAGCCCAGGAGCCTGTTACCTGTTCCAAGCTACTGGTTTTGAGTTAGGGTGGTGTGTGTTCTAAGTGACTGAACTTTCTTGGTTACCTACTCCATGCAAGGGCCACCTGGAATGGAGTTATTCCTGCTCCAAGCGTGGGAATAAGGCACTGTAATAGCACATCCTTCTGTCTCAGTTAGGGAACAAAACTACATTATGCAGAAAAAAGAAAAGTCTTTGAAGTCTTAAATGCATCCTAAGTGATACATCATAGTTTTGGTACTGAGCTGTGCAAGCAATGCTGCAAGCTCAGTTTGGGCTAACCTCTCAAATATTTGGAGATTTCTTTTTTTGCCTAATTTGATATTTGAACCAGTTCATAGCAAATTTTTGCAATTTTCCCAGTCTATATAATGTCTGAAACTTTGGAGTGTCCATATTGGTGTTGTAGGCAAAGGTGTTGACTTGATCCTTTTAAAATTATTTTTGTCATGAGTAAAAAGTGAAATCTAGTTCTGCTCAGGTTAGTGAAATCTAGTTCTGCTCAGGTTAATTTAATTCTCGGGTTAAATGCGAGCCCAAGAATTAAAATTAAAGCCAATTTTAATTCTCGGGCTTGCATTTCTTGTATTTAAAGTCTTCACCCTTTATTTAACATGTTTTTGATTTCTGACCCAGTTGTGTCCTGTTTTTCTTTGCTGTTAGAAATTTAAAAAGGAAAAGCTACATGTTTTCAGAAAAAATTATCAAAGATTAAAGGTTTCTCTCTGTCAGTAAGACAACCCTGGAAAAGAGACATTTCCATGATAGAGGGCTAGGAAATTTTTGGTAGCACTTTAAATAGTGCCATGAAAATAGTTGCAAGACGGATGCCCGTTTAGTTAGCGAAGTGCAACTTTTCTTGGGAGGAAATAACTTTATTTGGTCCTGTGAAGGCTTTAAGTTTTATACAGGGCTTCAACAATGGTCCCAATTATAAATGGGCCTTTACCCCTTAATAAGCATGCTATGGCCAAAGTGCTCTGGTAAGAAGGATCTCTATTTAAAAAAAAAAAAAAAAAAAACAAAAAAAAAAACCACCAAACAAAAACCGCAACTATTTGTTTTTATTTTGCAGGGTTACTTGTGATACTGATTGTATTTAGGAGTTAGTTTATTTTCTTTACTTGGCTCTTCCAAGTACAGCTGTTTGATTCCAATACACATTATGACTAATTAGATGAAGTCTGTTGTTTCTGTATCTGCCTACTTCTTGCTTCAGAAGTTTTGAACTTCTTTGTCTTCTGTACACATGTTAATTTTGCAAACCAAGAAAAAAGGGAAGAAAACCAGCTTATAAATCCTGAGTGACTTGTTTTATGATGAAGGAAAAATTTGCTTTTTAGTTAATTTATTTTCCAAGACCATTCTAGGGATTAAGTTTTTCTTACAGCTGATTGCTCTTAAGCAGTTCTAGGAGGATAAATTCAACTTCTACTTTAGAACTTTGTAATTTTCAGCTATTTATTCCCAGATCAAATAAAAACCCCTATTGCTAAGCCAGCAGATCTTGCTTACAGATTTCCCAGTAAGATCAATGCATGCAGAGGGTAGGACTGATTTGCAGGAACACAGGTGAGTGCTGGGCACTTCATTGTTTATGCATGACTAGTGGTCTTATTTCACTGGAAAAGTGAGATGAGTCTTTCCTGTTGTTCAGACTTCTTGAAAATTAATATCTTTTGAAGAAACTTTAGTTTCTAGCCTCAGGTGAGAGAATAGTTCAGACAAAATGGAGGAGAACAAATTGGAAAGGCACATTTTGATGTTTTTGGCAGTTTTTAGTAGAAGTAATTGCCAAAGGTGTACCATGAGATTGTGATATGTGGAAGAGGGTCGTGCCAGCTAAAAGATACATAAAAACCTAGTATGGATTACAAAGAAGCCTGAACTGTAAAACATGTAGTTCAGAGATGATGATAGTCTAAAAAACTACTAATTTGTCAAGGTTACAACAGTGAGAGAGAAGGGTAGCCACACATATAATAATAACTTAAAATAACTTAGTTATTTAAGTCAAACCAATCAATAGAATAAATGCAGTGCCGTGGCAAGCAGTTTAAATGCATCCTCATGTCCAGGATGGACAGTTGTCTGACTTAGAGTAATTCAACTCCAATACAAACTTAGCATCTCTTGCCAGCCAGTTTGTGCATCCCTTACAGTCATTAATTGCATTTCTGGGATGGGTTTTCTTACTGGTACACATCACTGACAACAAGTCTTCAAGAGCCGAGTGATACTTTTAAACCTTGTCTAAGAATTTAGTCCTGTCTAAAAAAATATGTATATTTTAATATATAGGTATGAAGTACTAAACTTTGAGTCTCCTGTGATTAAGGCAAGCTGTTATTGGAGACATGGGAAGCTTAAAATACACAAGGAAACTCCTGGAGGTCCTAATGGTATAGATGTAAATAATGTATTTTCTGAAATGTGCTCAGATAGCACAGAAGATACTCAACTATGCACTCAAATCTCAATTGTTCTTATTTTTTTTTTTTTACTTAAATTAATGATTTTAATTTCAAAGAAAGCTTAATATCAGGAAGGAGTCTGAATGTAAGAGAGGTAGCAGTACCTTCAGTAGGACAGTTAAAATGAGTACATGATTGTTGAAAAATTTTAAGGTCGTTATTACTTTT
>VWYO01002077.1:153625-255008 GCA_013400275.1 Rhadina sibilatrix | reverse complement strand
TTAAAAGACCCGAGGCCAAAAAAATAAAAAAAAAAAAAAAAAAAAAAAATTGCAAAACTTAAGAGTATAGGGAATAATGTTGTTGGTATACTGTAAGATGAAAACTACAAGGTCATGACTTATCTAAAGCACATAAATGACTTGCAAAATCATTAAAATATTCAAACTTAGATAAGAAAAGATAGGTTCATATCTTTCATGGTTTATCTGATTTGATTTCTGTGGTTTCCATTTTCAGTTCTAATAATACCACATTCTGTTCTAAAATTTTTAGGTTTTGAGTACACCTTCTATTACTTTTTTTTGTAATGAGCATATATATTTCCTTTTTTTCCCTATTAACTTTCATTTACCTATTGTTTACACTATTTTTGTCCATCTAGAATGGAAATATTTCTTATACACTGCATTTGCAATCACCATCTTCCTTATTAATCCTGGAAATATAATTACTAATGGGTTCATTATCATTTTTGTCACTTGAAAAAAAGTTCATTATCTGATGACATGCAGTTCTCTTCATATGCATTTTAAGATCCTTGATTTTTTCTTTACAGTCTTTGTAGACAATCCTTCCTCATGATCAGTAAAGAGGAAAATGTATTAATAGATTAAGCTTCTCTTTATTCCTTGTGTACTTTTTCTCTGTGACTTGTCTATGTAAGCTTGTGGGAAAAACAATTCTCTAGCACTTTTCAATTGATTTGTTTTTAATTAGAATTGTTAGTTGCTTAGGTTCTCTGTGTTGAGCTGGCTCTCTCTCCTAAGGTATTTAAGGTCAACAAGAGAGATTCTACAAAAAATAAGTATTTGTTTTACACTGAGCACTCCTTCATATCTCAAACACATGCTCATATGTAATTCATCCATTTTAAGGTATGTTTAGAAGTGCCTTCTATAAAATTTAAATATTTACCTCTTTTCTATTGACTCATTTCTATTGACTTGGAGTAGCTGGTATCAGTTAATCTGACTGGGCTTTTTGAGTCCATGTGCACCTTGCTTAGTGCTTACAGACAGATCAGTTACAGGTGCTTCAAAAGAATAATTTCAGCTTTGATCTGGTCCCCACTCGGTGTGACATTACAACTGTGGATGGAGATGCACATGTATGCACTTAGACACAAATGAAAGAGAACAGCCCAAATATTTGTCCGTAGTCTTCTGGAAGAAGCATTCTAGTTTCTTCTGGATCAAGTCAGACAGCTGACTTCTTAAAAAATTTGGATTTAAGTGTGCATCATAAAATCAAAGATTTTGCTTAGTTTAAGTTTGCTGCTAAGTTAAATGAGAGGGAATCAAAGATATAAGCCCAGACAATTTCACTAATAAGGTATCAGCTGAACTCCCCCCAAACCCCCTGAATTTTTTATGTACAAGCTTGTAAATTTTTTAAGTGTAGCATTGTAATGCTGGATAGAAATGTATGATTTAAGATATTTAAAATTTATTAGTATAAGTTCATCACTAAGGAAATACTCTGGAGTCCATAAAGTATCAAATGTAGTCAAATAAAATAACTTTTTATTGCAAAGAATTATTGGGAATGTGAGCCTCTGTTCTGGTAGAACTTGAGCTATATAAAGACGTTCTGTCAGCCTAACACAAATATAATTTCATTATTTGACTAGCATCATATATTTGTAGAATATCTGTCTGGAAAATAGTTCTAGATGATTTGTATGAAATGAGATTTATCTTAAATTAAACCCTCATTAATCAATCATTCTCATTAAAGTATATGTTTGGCTTTGAATATTTGCAAGGAGCAGAGTCAAATGGTGTTCTCTGAAGTGCTTTAGTTTTACTTAAGATGAAACATTTTACTTCTGACTTACTTAATTTAAAAAGACATTTTGCAGAAACCTTTTGATGATTTGTCAATCAATCCAAATCCTGAAATGTGACAGAACAGATACTTTTCTGCTCTGATGGAATGTAATAATCATGAAGAGTTGAGAAGACTGACTTGTTCGTTTTTCTTAATGTGTGAGCATGGCAGGTTAAAGAAGAAATTTGAGAAAGAAATGGCCAAAAAGGAGAAAATGAAATGTCTTTGTTAGATATGAAGTAGCATCTAAAATAAATGCATCTATTAAGCAAATTTTCAAAGAGATAAGATGATTTTTTTAACAATTGTCCCCTCCTTTTTTATTCTTCCACAAGACTAAGATTGTGCAGAGAGCCTTGAAAGGATCACTATTAACAATTGGCTCTAAACACTGGGATTTTTCAATCAAGCTGTTGAAAGGAGATCTGTAAGGAAGCTGCAGTTTTAAGAGTGTAAATTGTTTTTCCCTAAGCCCGCCCCCAGTTTAACAAAAATAACCACAAATGCTTGGGTTTGGAGAACAGAAGTAAACACAGGACAAGTTACTCCAGTTCTGTTTTCCTATTTGTTTACTTATTGGCAACTTCTTCCTCTGTTACCAGCTAACAGAGTAACAAGGGACATCAGATCTGGGTTTTTCCCCATTTTCTGGGCAGGATTTTTCCTTACCGCTGAAGAAAAGTTGTTTGTTTTTTTGGGTTGGTTTGTTTCGTTTTCTGTTTTTTCCCCCAGTCTATTGGAAAGGAATTTGTGGCTCTTGGCAGTTTTTTTGCTTGTTTTGGCTGAGTGTTTTGTGGTGGCTTTGTTTTCTAGGTTTGGTTTGGTTTTGGGATTTTTTGCTTTGCTTCTTTGCTCAGCACATGTTAGGGAGTCTGGGTACTCCTCATGGGTTGGTTGTCAACCTGTGGTCTTCAAGCAAATGCCAGGCAATGTTAAAAATGTAAAGACCAAACACTTTCACCTGCTTAAGGACTTAAATGGTAGGAACCACAGGGCACCAAAAGTGCAAGAGATGAGCAACAGGAATGAGTAAGGAGGCTCTCACCTGTTTTTCTTCTAAATTTAGAACTTGTTAAGTCACAGCCCCTCAGCTGTAGTCACTGATCACAAAAAGTCAGCTTTTTTTGCCTTCCCATGTGTAATTTTTTTGCGTTTTTTCTACATTAGGTTTTGTTTGTGAAGTTTCATTTACTCTCTGTATATGAAATCTTATTCAAGTAAGAATTTATCCAGGTATGTGGGTTAAATTCAGATCAAGATTGTGACATACTGTAGGAAGATGATTGATTGCTTCCCTTTCCCTTCCTGCTGTCTGTGAGATGAACAAATTTTGCTTACAGAACAAATTCCTGAACTGAACTCGTTCTGACACCAGGAGTAGACCTACAATAAATCTGAACTGACCTATTCTACATTTGGTAAAAATCCCAGGTCAATCACTTCTATGTGCTACTTCCCCCCCGCATCCCACATATATGTAAATACATATATACATAATTTTTGTATGCAGATTTCACCATCGCTGATTTTACAACACAGCTTCTGATTTATTCTTAATGTCATATTTATCTTAGATTCCAACCAGACTGTTCTTTTCTTTCTCCTTATTACTTTCTTATATTAAATCCTGATTTCTTATATTAAATCCTATTCAGGAAATAGTTGAGTATTATCCCTAATCCAGTTTTGATCAGCTCACACTTCTTTCTTTCAGCTGAGGTTATACGATTCAAAGCTTGCCTTCTCATCATAACGTTGTGGATATGCATGCTTGCACAAGTGTTTACTCACTCTTAAAACTTGGAGGGGATGACAAATCTTTTGTTATTATGTCCAGTCATACAGAAAAAAAATAATGTGGGCTATTGAAGTCAGTGCCACTTCATACTGTTTGTATTTGTTAGCGTTGTCCCTTGAATGGGTTTTTGGTTTTTTTTTTTTCACCCCAAGTCCAGGAAGTAGAGATACATGTATAAATCTCATTTCCTCTAGTGTAAACTATCCACCAACTTCAGTAATTCCATGAAAGATTAAAAAAGTAGGAAAGGGTATAAAGGAAGTCAAGACTTAGTGCTAAATGCTCAGCACCTCTTCCAGAATAATCTTAAATAGAGGCACAAAGAGTAAGAAAATAGATACTCAAAAGAAAATTATATCAGTAAAGCTATATAAAAATAGCCTATGAAAAGTATTGCACTCAGCTGATAATACACACACATTTTATGGCCAGGAATATTCCATAGCTTTGCATAGCAGAGAGCTTCATACAGCAAGACATTTCTATCCTCAAAACAGAAGAAGTGTTTTAAGTTCACAAATGTATCCTCTTAACAAGAGAAATTAATTAGAACATAGATGAAAAATATTAACAAATTAACCATCATCAGATCTGGAATTTCCAAAGCAAATTGCAGTGATTCCTTAGAGATGTGTTGGAGATTGTACTGAAACAAATAAAGGTCAAGGTCTTAAAGATTCAAAGTAGAAATCCATTTCAGACCACGATACAGCTCTAGTTAATATCAGTACTTACAAAGAATACCCTAAAACTAAAGATAAAAATGGAGGAAACAAGTATTCTAATAGAAAAAGTGGTTTTGTAAAGATATTAATCTTAGCACCTCTCTTGAAATCAGATTTCTTCAGTTCAAGGAGAAGTTACCATAACTTAACCACAGGTTTTTCTACTCACATCGGATCCTAAATGACCAATTTTGTGCCATAGTCCTGTTTGGAATTGCACTTTCTGTTTTACTTTCTTAAATGGCTAAGTAGGACTTTGTGAAAATCACAATAGAAAAGGCAACATAGTGCTTATCCTTGGATGAGTCAAACAGCTGGATGTCACTTGTGCATTTGAAGCCATCCTGTATTCAAATGATTTAACAAGAGACTGAGGAATTGATTATATTACTTGTATTTTGCCAAAAGATAGGTGCAGAAAATAACCTGTTTTTTTCCAGCCTACAAAAGTTAGCTCAGAAACACTTAGTTTAGAAGCCTGCTAAATGATATTTTCTTTTTGGAAGCCTTTTATATTCTTGCTGAATCCCAATATTACTATTGATATGCTATTGTATTGTGCAACATGAAATATAAGTAATTTTAGACTATTCATGTCAGTATATAATACGCTGGTCATCTCATTTTGCAGTGTAATAAAAAAGCCACCTAGATATTTACATGGAACTTATTTTAATAAATATATTACTGAGTTACATATATTTTACCTTATTAGTCTCACGGTGAGCTGAAACTGTATTGGCAGCACAATTTAGCATTTATAATATGCAGCTTTCTGGAATTAATCACTTTTATCTGTGTATTCTTATACAGCTTTGGCCAGGGGGGTGGATACTATTCATCACTCTGAAATACTGTATTGTTGTTGCTCTCCTGGGCACTATTCAAACATGGTGTACATGGCATGCCTTTTAAACACTTATCTCCTCATCTTAGAGACAGGAGACATTATCATCCAAATAAAGTTCTTTTATGGCTGTTACTGCAGAGCATAGAGTTGGAGTTTTGACAGGGCACGTGTGTAATTACCTGATGCTGAAATTCCTGTGGTTTAGTGAGCCACTTGCTGTCCTGTCACTGCCCAGGTCAGCCCAGCTTCCAAACTGAACCCTTTTCACAGCAAAAGAGGTGCTGGCAGGGGTGTCCTTGCCATGTAGAGTTATGGGTTTGCAAGAAATGTTTTACGATCTTTAGTTATGAATATAGTATAGGTTTTCTTATATAGTAAGTTTAGTGTAGCTTAAATACCTTGAAAGGGCCTCTTGCCCTAGAATGTATTCTTATCATGGTATGATAAGGGTTTCTAAGACAACCTGAGTCTCTGCCTGGAGACTCTTTTTTATTGGTTCTTTTCTTTGTTCCATTTCTGTTTGATGTATAATTGTTCTTTCTGTCCATCACAGAATTTTATCTTTAAGGCCCAAGAGCTTTGGCCACTGGTTGGCAAAATCTCCTGAGACCACTCCCAAACTTCTTTTGGATTTGATGAAACTTAAGTAACTTAGTTGGCATGTATTGTTTAGGTTGTTTTATTGGTTTGTATGTTTTGTATCCACCCCTTGAACTGTCCTGAACAAAAATGCCCTGCAGCCCCAGGTTCGGGGTCTCTCTGAGAGCACTTACCTGAGGCTGGGGGATCCCCTGACCCCCCCAAATAAAACCTTTGTCTCCTGAAAGTCTGGGAGAGACCCCTCTTTTTACCACAGTCATGACAGTGTGAGCCAAACTGCCTGTGAGCCAAGACCCCACCAACAAGTGTCATGGTAGCGTGTCCGAGCTGGGACACTGGGAGCCCAAGCTGGGCCAGAACCAGATACGCAACGCGACATAGAGTGGTGTGAATTTCTTGACCTCAGGTGTCTCCACACAGGGATTCCTCTGGGGTGCTAACAAGGTGTCCACTGGTACTTGGGAGAAAGGTGCCAGTCATGTAATTCCTAGCCAACATGACAAAGCAAATGACTGGGATTTAGTTTTGTGATTCAGGTTTGATTCACAACAAATAGGCAAGGCTCAAAAGAATTCTGTTTGCATGATTAGTGCAGTTTTTTTCCCTTATTTCCTTTCCCCTTATGCAGCACCAGAGGATGATAAGGATTCTAAAATTACAGCAAGGGGGCTGGTATCTCCTTAGTAGCTTTTGTTTTGATTCGGAAGCCTGCTGCAGTAGTGACAGGCAGGATGGCTTTGTTTGCTTTCTGTCTACCAGAAATCACTTACTGCAGCATGTCCAAATGGTCTCTTCATAAAATCTGTGCTCAAGAGCAAAAAAAAGACCAAGTCATTTGTGACTCTACAAGAAGCTGCTAAGCATGGTGTTACTGCTGTAGCAGAACTCCTGGCTTCACAAAACAAAACTATTGCCAGAAACATTCAAAAGTTAGCACCAATTTACTGCTAACAGGAAATAAGTAACTGTTGGAATCTAACAGTGTTTTTGGTTTTAAAGATCTTGGTTAAAATTTCCAGACTTAGCACCAGTGAGAGAGATCTGTGCCCATTAAATACCAACACTTTGGTCCTGTATGCTCTGAATAAAAAAGATGCATGTGGCAGCAAGAGTGTTCTGTGAGTGAGAGTGGGGGAAACAATAATATTCCTGTGCAAAAATCAGAAGTGAACTGAAATTACAAGTGTCCAATGTAGAGGACTTTTTTTCTGTTGAACAAGCAACTGCCATCCAGAGGACATGGACTGCTGATGTCACAGTAGTACCAATGAATTTACTGGCATGAAAACCAAGAAAGAAAAGCCAAAGCCAAGTACAGTTAGCCTACTGTAAATCTGAGTTTGTAATGAGGTGGATGACAGATCTTTGCCGCAGTGTTTATCAATTTGTTTGCTTTGTAATTAATCTAAACGTTAGAATTTAAGTTTTTCCCCATAAATTTATTGTGAATCTTTAACCCACAAAAAGAAAAATTGTTCTAAGTGAAGGGCTTTACTAATAGATATTGTGTAACCTGTCTGCAAACACTTCTCCCTGCTATTCAGACCTTCACATAAGATCAGCTATGTTCAATTATATGGTCAGATTTCGGCATGAAATATAGGGCTTTTTTTAAAAGTCCCCTATGTTTTCTCTTGAGACTTAAAAGGACCAGAGCCTTTAAACATAAAAGGAAAACAAAAAAGAAAATCCTGGGTTTAGATATCTAGGCACTCCAAATCTGCAATTAAGATTTGATCACTGGGCTAGAGGCTGAAGCAGTTGTGAGAAGTCTTAGCTCTTTTGAAGTGTCACAGACCTAACAGTTGGCATGGTAGACAGCGAATATTCAAAATCTGGAAGGCATCTGACAGCACATCCCATAAACTATAGCTGCAAAACTGTGAATAAATAATGTTCATGTAGTTTACAATGTCTTCATGTAAAGCAAGTTGATACTGTTCTCAGACTGTGAATAAGACAGATATTTTCAAATAATCAGTACAATAGAACTGTATTTAAACACATTGTTGCTGCTTCCATCTAAAAAGGCAGGTCAAAAGTGCTGATAATGGCCACAGCAAAGACTGCATCCCTGAACTTGTATCAAACTCTTTCAAGTAGCTATTTTTGCCCATGTTTTGCTTTGATCTGGCTAGCACAAGATAAAGACCTGTGACTTCAGCTGTGGGTTTGTTGGGTTTTTTTTTGTTGGGGTTTTCATTTGGTTTGGGGGTTTTTTGGGTTTTTGTGGTTTTTTTTTTTTTTTTGGTTTTTTTGTTTGTTTGTTTTTGTTTTTGTTTTGTTTTGTTTTTTTCTTTCCCTGAAGTTTTTCCCCTCTTAGAAGATTTGATGAAGTCAGTGCCATCTTTCTTGACCCATTTTATTACTTCAGGTGTTAAAGCAGTTATTCACAATTATCTGTATTGCAGATCTCTGAACGTGCTCTCTACAATTTGCTTATCACTTACCTTGGAAGGACAAAAAAAAAAAAAGCTGAAGAAAATTTGTCTTAAAGAGAATCTGTTCGAGGTTGCTTATTGCTCAGTCAGTGAAAACGGAAAAATATAATATGCATCATATGGGTTGGAGGAATTAATCAAATTGCTAGCAGAAGCAGCAAGAAGTGGGGAGGTAGAAGATGGGGTGTGAGGTCCAGGATGGGAACCGGTTTTAAAATGATAGTGAAGCTTTGGCATCAGCACCTTCTCTTGTGCCCCTGGGTTATGCAAAGCCCTTCAATTTATATATGAACAAAAGAAAGAGCCAGTGGAGTGGCAACACAGAAATTAGGATCTCACCATGGAACCAGAGAGTACCATGCCCCTGCCTGCACCTAGATTGGATTGAGGTAGGAGCACCAGCCTGTATTAAATCTGCAGCAGCAGTCATGTCAGGAAGAAGCCACCCCCTAATTCTGGGGCACCCTGTAACAGTTTATGTCCCACATCAGCTGGAAGTGCTGTTGGAACAGTGTGCAGCACAAACATTAAGCAGCCTTTGGGGGTCAGGCTGAGGGAAGAATTCTGAAGTGTGATGTCATTTGTGCCAAAATCAGCCTTTTAACTATTGATGTCACCCCTCAGTAGGGGAAGAAGTTTAGAGGAGACAAGAGTGTTTCCTTTGACGTTGATAAAAAGCCTTAAACGGAATTACCTACAAAAAAATTGCAATACAGCTGCATTATTGATAATTCATTGATCTATGATCAATTTTTTTAGCATCCTGTTGACCTGCACCACACTATTTCTTGTTGCATTCAATGGCAAGAAGATGGCTACACTATCTGAAAAAGCCTCACCCTCGATTGTTCCTCTTTTTTTTTTTTTTTTTTTTTGTCTCCTGTGTTGGATGTTTTTTCTCTAAGGTTTTCTTAAAATCTTGCTTTCTCCATGGGAGTTCTGTACTGGTTAGTTCTAGTGTTTTAAGTCAGATAATAAATGAATGATTAACACCACAAGAGTTGAAATTGGAATCAGAGTAGAGCCAGCAAGCTTGGCAGCAGGACTACTATTTTTTCAGTAGGTTGTGGAGGGAACTAAATTCTTAAAAAATTGTGTGTTGTTCTCTTTCCTGCTCTTTCTACTGTTCCATGTTTTTTTTTCCTTTCAGCCTCACAGTTAGTGAAAGGTGCTAGCTTGAGCCTCAGTGGAAAAGCAAAGGAAGGGAGAAGGACAATTTAAATTTCTTTGTTCCCCTCTTAGCATCTCTGACTGCAAAGGAAAAAGAATATAACCCACCTATAGCCTGTGGCCTAAGGTCAAATTTAGGCCCTTATCCCCTTTTAAAAGTGAGGTCTGTATCACCTTCCTCTGCATCTGTCTCCAAATGTACATAAAGGCTGAAAATGGAGGACAAATTATGTATTTCCTAGGAAGTAATGCAATAGGAATGTGTATGATTCTACAGCTTGAATAACTAAGGAAGAACTGTTGCCTGAATAAGAAATGCAAAAATTGTAGAATTTGGAGGTTATTAAGATTTTTGAACGGATGAAAAAAATTCTAAGCAGAAAAATAATTCTGTTTCTATTGTTAAAATGCTTATTAGAGTATCTTTTTATAATTCATGGAAGTTATTTGCAGTGTGATATCCAGAAGTAGTCCTGGTTTGTGTGTGTGAATCTAGAGAAAAAATACACGCATGACTTGAGTTAATTTAAATTATTAGGCTAGCTTTTAGGCTGAGAAGTGTAGCAGATGCTTACTCTTAACGGCTCAAGCACAGAACTGAGTGGCTGGTGCATGGATAAGTGGAGTACACTTTGATGAACTAGCAGCAGAACATTAAGGCTCTCTATTTCCCTTTTTAGTGGAAGGAAAGTGCTGCTTTATTTTGTGAGATAAATAAGCTTGAAATAATATCCCTGTCTTGTTTTCATGAGTGCTAATACTCTCAAATGTTCTTTTGCAATATTCAGTACTATCAAGAACCACATAATTTTTTAAATCACGATAATTAGGGTACTCCTTTTGATGTCTACATTTTTTTTGTTATTTTCTGAAATATTATCTAACTCATTTTTTTCGTCTAAGAAGATATTTTTACATGGATCTCAAAATGTGTAGTTGATATGATATATTCTCCATGTGCTATTACTGTATTTCTTATTGGAATTAAGTGGATTTGAAATAACCTGCAAACACAAATGTCCATTTTTACATCTTGACCCACATTTTGCATGTAGATAGAATTATTCCAGGAAGTGCAAGCGTAATGACATTAGTAGCCAACTGTGGTTTGGCCTTTCCTCTCAGGTTGTACTGCTCTTTGATGCTTTCTTTCACACCAGTGTCCTCCTTTTTAGAGAAATGCATTCTATCATTCTCATTACTCATTCTGCCACTGAAGAGCAAACCAAGCTTCTGTATCATTCTAAGGTAAACATTAAACAAACCTTGGCTGGTTTTTTTTTTTTAATCTACGTTTTTAAAAAGCAGTACCTCTATCAATATTGAGAGAGCTGAAGGAAACTGAGTGCACGTGCCAGTAGGGAGAGCTCCATAAAGACCATTGTTTCTAGGGTTGGCTAATCTGAGAACCACAGAGACAATAAAAGAACAAATGCAGATGTGTGGTCCTTGACTGTAACTATCTTCAGGCAGTGATAATAGATGAAAGTGTTGATAATGTGCAGAACATTTCAGCACCTAAAGTCCTCAAGTATCCTCAAAAATCTAAATACAAAATCAGATTGTCGATTTCAATATCCTCATTGACTTACCTCAGGCTATGTTTTAAAATGTGTGGTGAGAATTGTAGAAGGCATATAGATGAAAATTGGTTCGTGCTTACTTTACACACAGGCATGGTGAAAAGGAGAGCAACAAGCTCACTCCTCATGTGAAAACATCTTTGTTGCTTTATTTGCGTTTTACCCTTGTAAATGCATATTTCTTGTAATAAAGACATCTCCCTGTGCCTTGAAAATAGTGATCATTCATCTAGAGTTGGCTCAATGCTATTCTGTCACTTTCTTAGACTTGACTAACTGCCAGAATATTTTCCTGTTTTTCTCTATTCCCCCAGCTGGGATCTCTTATATGTTGGTTATAAGGGAAAACAGAAAAGTTGCTAGCATTTTTGCCATCTGGATATTTAAATTAACCAACCTATGCTGGGAAAAAATGATACTTTTGTTTTTGAGGGTTAGGAAGAAATGAAATTCAGACTTTACATCCAGTAACAGAAGTCTGCGACCCTATTCATCATATTTGTCCTCAGGAAGAGAGCAGTCCAACGACAGTTTGCAAGGAGACTAATAAATTGCATCGAGGTGCAGCCCCAGGCAGCAATGGATGGATAGGAGCTCATCTCTCATGCCTTTCCCTTTGCTGTTCTCGTTAGTAAGCAGTTTTGTTTTCTGTGACTCTTCTGGGAGGAGTGCAGAATTATCAATAATACTTCAATGTAATTCCCCAAGGAGTCAGGGACTGGGGGGACAGAACTGCTCATCCATTGATTTGTTGCTATGCCTTATGTTCAACAAGTGCAGATATTTAGGGTCTGTAAGTTTTGAAGATTTAATTCCCATCTGCATTTAAACCACAATCCTTTACATTCATCAGTTGCTTCATAAAATGCTTTAAGTTGTGGATCTTTTGATCTGTTTATTCTAAAATTTCCAACAGTTACTTCTCTTCTTAGAAGGAAATAAGCTATTGCCTGAAGTTTTAAAAAATAAGTGCTTTCCTGAAAGTTGCACCCCAAACAGATTTTCCCTACTTTCTGTGGAAATGAGGATACAGTAGATTAAAACTTGTTCTTCATCAAGGTTGCCTCAGACTATGATGGTAAAAGCAAAAGCCACATTTTTTTCCCCGTTCTTAATGCATTATAAATACATGCACATTTGGGTACTTGTGCATATAAATATTTGTCTTTATGCACACCTCTCTGTGTACTGTATCTCCATGGCCTTTCAGCTGGAAAAGTTTGATTCCTGACTAAATACGTGAAAATATTCTTTATTTGCTTTCCAAAGATTACTGTGGTTTGACCTTGCCCTATCAGTTCTTGGACAGATTTGTCTTCAATGCTCAGAAAATACATGTCTCTGCCAAAACCATATTCTAAAACATAACTGACAGCTGCTTTCTTTCCAAATCTTGCCTATGAAAGAACCCTTGAGAAAAAAACAAACAAATTTAAACCTAAAATGCAAGAGAAATTTATTTATCTTGCCAGAAACTTGGAGATTATTAATAAACTGTGAAGAAATTGACTGTACTCAACAGGGACACCAGAAATAGTGATTTCTCTTCAAGAGCATTACTAACAAAATGGGGTATTGGCTTGAAAAGTTGCTTTTATTTTTTTACATACAAGATTTTAATGGCAAACTTTATTGTTGGAACTGATGTAGGAGTTCTGGTGCTTCTGCAGTGTGCCTTTCTTCTGGGAGAGCCAAGCTACTTTTGTTTGTTTAGTGTGTCTAGTTGGTTTTGAATGTCAATATTATAAATGGTTTTTGTGGTCCTATGGTATAGCTAAAGGCTACATAATTGTGTGTGTGTGGTTTTGGTTTTTTCATTTCATGAAGGGAAGGGGTTTTCTTTTTGTTTGTTGTTTATTGGGTCAGAGCTCCTATACTATCCTAAAGAAGTCTGAGGGCAAGCGTAGGAGTGTCAACCAAAGCTCCCAAAATTTGCCTTGCAAAAAGAATAAATGGCCTGAAATTGCCTTTACAACTTCCAACATCCTCATGCTTACATAAGAGGAATTAAGTTTTTTACTTATGTGGGCATTTTCAATTTCCTCCAGTGTTCTTTCCCACCCAGATCCAAGAATTACTATGTAGTTAAGAGTGAGAAAAATCCTCAGAGGAGTCAGGGAAAATAATTTTGTGGCATCACTGAGTATAACTGCAGAAACATGACCTTGTTTATTCCTACCCTTCTTTCTTCCCCTGATTTTGAGAGAAATGTGTTTTTACCCAGTAATTCAATTATTTCTGTTTATCTGATACTTCATAACTAAACTGATTTTAAATATTATATCAAAGACATGTCTCTCCTGCTTGGAGGTAGTTTAGCACCAACTCGTGCTGCTATAGGTCTGAGGAGCAGTGTGGGTGCAGGGGGAGTGATTCCAGGTCATGAGTTAATACTTTCTCCAGATGCATATGATTGAAATACATCCTGAATATGATGTGGATATAACAGCTGAATCAATGTAATTTAAAAATTAGTCCCTTCTGCAGCACCTATGGGGGGGTGTAGGGCCTATTCTGAAAGCAGGAGTGCAGTAACTAAAATGCCCATGTCCTGCAGTGCTCTCCCAGTGACTAAGCATGCATTTGTCAGTAGAATTAAGCTGTATGCTGCTTGAAAGTAAAATTGAAGTTCTTACTTTTACAGTTGCTTTATGAGAATATTATCTAGGGCTTGAGTAACAAACTTTAGAATCAAAGAAGCTTGATAGAAACACTAATCTCTACAAGTTTGGATGACCTCTCTACCAGCACTTGGAAGCAAGAGTCAGTACATTTTAAAACACATCACATAATTCAAGCCCATTAAAACTTCAGATAAAAACATTAATAAATCCCAAATTTCAACCCTAAACATTTTCAAACAGCTTCAGCCTAACTCTTTTAATGCTGTCATACTTTTTTTTATCTCAATTTTCCACAAGAACATGGAAGACTGCTTCTCTTCATGCCTAAAAGAGTTTCAGCTTTGATAGGATTGGACAGTCTAGTTGATGCTTAAAAAGAGTCACTATCCAAAAAAGGGTATTTTTTTTCCTCTTTCTCCCTCATGGATCTTGACACAGTAGTCATTACTAAAGGATACAGGTCATTTAAGAGGGAAATAGGGATATCTGCTTTCTCTGCTCACAGAGTTTCCATGCCTAATGTCTTTGTACATGACAATGAGAGATTCAGTTTTTTCCTGTACCTGAGGTCATTCTCATGTTCCTGTTGGGTTGATTGTAGTGATTTTTATGTAAGACATTTTCTATAATTTTGTTAATATTAAGAGAAAAGGGGGAAACTATAAGTAGATAAAAGGGAGATGAAGATATCACAAGCTTTTGCCCATCACTGGCTAGGAGAATCCTATCTTTCATTTACTACTCCAAAGTTAATTCAGAAATTTTGCTCAAAAAGTCACTTAACTTTCAACTCCTCTTGCATGAATTAAAGTTCATTTTTCTATTTTCCTCTAGTAACAAAGCTTCTAATCACAAAGCACATCATGTGAGCTCTTCTTTCACACAGCCAAGATTAAAAAAGATTCATTATCATCACTTCCACCTTTTTCTCCCCTAACCCTGCACTTTTTAATGAGCCTTTAGACCCACTATGAAACTTACAGTCTTGCTCTGTTTTATAATTATGACTTATGGATTTTCTCTTGATGCTTTTATCAGTGTTGGTGGAAAATTTGACTTGCATCTTTTAGTCCAACTTGAAATTAATGAGCTCCAGAGGAAAAGAATCCATTTACCTTGTGCTGAAGCAGCCTACCAATCCCAGGAAGAAATCCTCTGAGAAAGCAGAGCTCTTTTCCTCTTCTTTGTCTGAAGAGGAACACCATGCATACTCAAGTAAAGGGTAGTTCTTTATTTTCTTTGCAAGCCCCAAATACTATCACCACCAGAGCAGTGTGTTTTAGGATTGTAGGGCTTGGATCTAGAGGGGTTGGGTTTCTTGTTTGGTAGGCTTTTTGGTTGGTTGATTGGTTTATTTTATAAGCCCCATCAGCAGGACTTGGAGGGCTGTTCGAGAGATTTTTGCAGTCCTACATCTCCCTAGAAGAAGCCCTAGCTGAGTGAGGAGCAACAGCAAAGCCCAGGAAATTAGGGAACACTGTGGGTCTGGCAGCAGATGAAGCTGGGGCTGAGTGGTCACCTGGCCTCAAGTGCCCAGCCTGAAGTGAGAGTGTGTCATGTCTCCCCAGGCTATGCCTACTGGGGAAGGAAACTGCTTAAACTCCTACTTTATGTTTAAGGGGAAAGGTGGTTTGCATGTGCTGTGTGAATAGCAGCATTCCTCCAAATACAGGAATTTTACCAGTGTTGTTTTCTGTGAGTAATGAGAACCAACCCAGAGAGGTTTGCTTGGGTTGAGAAGGGTCAGCAGTGTAACTGTAGGCAATTAGGTAATTAGTTATTTAAAATTAAAAAAAAAAAAATTGTTAAGAGATCCATTTGACAGAAAGGGTTAAGACAGTAGCAGGATTTTAAAGGTGAGTGATTCAGGTTTAATGCAAGATCTGAGCTGAAGCATTTTGATAGTGAGGTACACTGTTGTACAGCTTGTGCAGAAATTATAGGTGTCTGTGGAATTCTGTGGAATTGGGTGTAACCGAGATTCTTTGCTTCTTAGCTGTCCCTGACACACCAAGTTCGATTCTACACATCTTTTTAAGGGTATCACTAGGCAGCAGAGCTGCCTGATCCTCTTCTAACAAAGGTTGCACCTGCAGTCCACCCTCCCCATCCCAAGAAACAACACTGCTGCATACAGACAATTCAGTGATTTTTGGTTTTCCTTGGTGCTTGGTTGCCTGACGATGACCTTTTCTTGCAGCAGCCATCACCAAGAGTGTGAATGAGAAGGACAGTTCAGAGGCAGTGCTTAACTTGCAGATATTGCTGGAATTCAGGAGTGTCCTGGGGAAAGCTTCATGGTGGTGGCAGGATGATGCACACATAACCACGATCCATTTTACATATAGGAATGTGCTAAGACTTAAACATTTACATTTTGGAGGAATCTGCTTTGGATAGCAGTAATACTGGTGTTCCTGCAGTAGCAATTACAATTCTCGTAAAAAGAAGAGCTGAACTAGAGATGAACTGGAGAGAAAACATATTCAAATATTATTGTTACCTATCTGCACCTCTATACTGAGATGAGTTAAAGTGGTAGAAGGAAAATTACCAATAAAATTGAGCTCTGCAAAGCTAAAATGAGAGCTGTATCTTTCAGAGAGCAGTATTAGATGCCTCTTTAGTCCTTGCTTCTGTACTGAGTCTCAGGGACAGCAGGATCTTAGTTATTTTAATTGTCTGAGGATGTGGGGCAGGAAAAAGGGTATCTTAGTCCAGTAACTTTTAAGCATCACCTTTCGCCTGAAAGGGTGTAAATACAAGGTATTTTTCCCTACCAATATTGAGGTCTGTTCATGTCATTACTTGTTTCTTTCAGTGTTTACAATAGTATGTAACAGTTGCTATATCTGTTTAATGCTTTTATTCATGTTTGGATGGTAAACAGATTCACAAGCCAATCTTGTGGATTAGTTAATTTCTAAACACCCTTGATGAACTCTCTTTAGAATTCCATTTAACAGTACCATAATTACTCCTGTGAGCATGTACAACACCCAACAGGCCGCTGAGGCTCTGATGTAAGCCAAGGACACAAGACAAGCTAAGAGGTTTTATTCCTCTTGAAGTGTTACTATGCAGTTTACCAATGAGGCAATTTCTGAGCCAAAAAAAAAAAAAAAAAAAATATAACGGTAGCCATGGTTTACTACTGTAAAGAGGGAATATGACACACAGCTTGAAGGAGTGCAAGGACCCTGTCTCTTCAACAGAAAAGTGAAGGAAATACAACACTTGCTTTGCTTTCTCACTATTCTGTGGCAAAACTCTCCAGTTTTCTTATCTGGAGGATGTGGTTAGCAATACTTCCCTTCTTTAGTGATGTTATGAGAGCTGTGGATAAACAACTTGGATACAGACTCTTTGGTTGACAATATTTTCCTATGAGCCTGCTGTTGTGTTGCTTGAGCTCTTGGTCACAACACATTAAAAATAAGCTTCTAATTCATCACCACCAAATCCTCTGGAAGGACAATTCATAGTTAGTTGGGACATCTCTATGCCAGCTGCTCTCCTTCAAGAGTTTGAACACTCTTCCTAGAGTGTCATCATCCAGAATGGAAGTTGTCTTTTTTTTTTTTTTTTTTGATGGTGCTAGAACTTGTGATTGCCATTCCATGTGATCTTAATGATCTTGAGTCAAGCACTGACTTTCAAAAACAGACTCAAGCATCTGATTATATTTCAGACAACTGCATGCTTTCAAAAGTCATATTAACCAATTCTACTTGAACCTGTGCCGTTTAGACCATCTCCACGTCTTAAAAGGGAGGCTGCTTTGAATTTTCATTTTCAATTTTATTCAGACACAAAGAAACTACAAAAATAGCCCTGTAAGGACTGTATAACAAGTTTTATTTCTTGTAATCAATAGCTATTCACACATCCAAAGGAACAAACGTAGAAAAGTTCCAAGGACCAATTATATGCACCCACCCACCCCACCTCCTTCCACCCCCTAGGTTTAACTCCATCAACTACGAGGTCATTGGCTTAAGGGATCTAATTTGCTTTTGCACTAATGCTAATTCAGGAAGCAGCAGTTCTGTGAAGAGGTCTTAGTGTAAATGGCAGTTAGATTTGACAAGGGCCAGCACATGAGTTCAGTCTTGGTTTTAGTAGTAGAAATATGAAGCATCTCTATGAAATCGAATGTGCCTTATTCTCTGTTACATGAAGGCCACATCAAGGACATTTCATCACTTCCTAAAGCAGTTAAATGGGGATTGGTTTCTGTCCATATGGTAAGATTTTTAAGGAAGGAAAATAAAAATTCAAGAAAACACAGAATTGCTGTATTTCCTACTGCATGTTTTTTTAAAAAATTGTTAGAACCAGCAACATTATTACAAAATAGATTTAACCAAGTGTCTTGGTTTGGAAAGACAGGTATCTGCCAGGGAAAGCTGGAGTTTCCCTTGGAATGGAGAATGTAAACCCCTCACCCCCTCTAAATTATAATTTTGCAATTAAGAGCTTTCAGGCAAAGATTTGGGAATAGGAATAACAGTTCTTTCCTAGGAATATTAACAATACAAATCTAGTAGTAAAACAAACAACCCTAGAAAGCCTGACAGAGTCAGAGCTACAACCTGACACCCTGTTGGTCAGGATGTTGGAAGCAGTCCAAGAGTAAGTCCTCCTAGAGTGGTAGATGTTGGAGGAGAGATGATCCTGAGAGAAAAAGGGTCCAGTGATGGTGAGAAGGGTCCAGGCTTCCTCCAGGAATCTGGGGGAGCCAGATAACTCATGTTCCAATGTCTCAATTTTTATTTAGGTAGAAATGGTTGGCTTCCCCCCCACTGGGTGGAGCATCTCACAATGGGATGATGGAATGTGTCATGTCATTGGTGAGCCTTAATGGCCCATTAGCAGAAAATATCCCCCTGGAGGGCGGATGGGTGGTGTAAGAGATAAGAAGCACTGCCCCACCTGGTTTTATCAGCTGGTCCATTATCAGAAGGCACCCACCCCCCTCCCCCCAGAGTTACAAGAGAGAAAGAAAAACATCTCCCCAACTGCTTTCAACAAATGAAATAGAATACACATTTTTGGTTCCATAACCCAAGACACCAAGACATTCAAATACACTGTGAGAGCATATTTGCAAAGCAAATGTAAACAATAGATGATTAATGTGAAACATCTGTAGTCAATTTAAAAATGACCGGAAAATTATTAGTAGTCTCTGAAATAGTCACAAAAACTTTTCACTCACAAATTTCTTACTTTGAATATAATTTTTAATGGAATGCATTTGAATGTAATACATAATGCATTACGTTTATAATTCTTTTGGTTTTGCATTTGCCTTCTTTGTTTATAAAAGTGTCTGGAAAGGGAAAATAAGGATGCAGGGGAATTACTGTCTGGAGAAGAAAGACAATCACAAAGCAAAGCATCACTTGCAATCTTCACTCTGAGAAGAAAGGTAGGAGGGAGTTATTTCAATGATTCTGGCTAGTTCATACTCTTACAAAACAACCCATAAACTGTGCTTTTTTTATGCACATGCTTTGCCATTAAATATTTTGTTATGAAGATGTCAATATTCCTTTCCCCAATATGAAAAACAGAAAGCTAAAATGGAAAGTGCACTTGTAGCTTGAATTATAATGTTTTATCTGGATTTGCTTCTACCTTTGCGATGGGACTGCAACTCTATGAAGAATCTTGATTTATAGAGAAATTCTTCTTATGCTTGTATTAATGAATAATTTTTTTGTAAATTATGGAAAACTGAGTCTTATCTTGAAATAAACATTTACAGACATATGAGTTTAAAATGTTACTCTGACACACAGGTGCAATTCTGTAATATATCCTTAATTGACAGTATTTCAGTACACATTTTTGGTCCAGTTCAACAGCTTGCCCAAAATGGTAGGAGGTCATTTTTTATCTAAGTATGAAAAGATTAAATTACATAAAATACTCCACTATATAAAGATGCAGAATAAAAATTAGATTTAATCTATTTTATCTTTATTTGATCTTTGCTTCTTTAAATTTTTGGTTGGCAACTTCATTATTAATAGACTAGCTAAGAGTTTCACACCTAATTAATGCTTGTTTAAACACCATTTAAAATATTATTTTGTTTGTTTCCATAGAAGTCAGTTCTAGTCCCATAATTCCATCTACACTTAAATTGGCATGAAATGCTTGTCTGCCTAGAAGGAGTAGTTCTTTGGAGGTTAGGTCTGCACAAATAAATAAATAAATAAATAAGCAAATCTGGCTGGTTTAGCTTTAAGTGCAGATCATTTCCTGACCCATTTCATTGGGCAGGCACAGCAGTATGAATGTCAGCATTAATGCTCAGAGGCAGAGCAGGGCTGCCTCTTTAGGAGACAGTTTCATGGGCAACACATCTCCAGGAGGTGTGGAAATTTTGCTTGAACTGTTGCCAATCAGTGCAAATTTCTCATTGCTGATTTTGCTATTGCTGAACAGGACAGAAACTCTTAGACAAAGCACTTGAGTCAAAACCAATCCTCCCCCATCCCATGTGCCACAGAGAGATCAGAACTGGGATATTTTTGACTCCCACATTCGTGTGTCATTCTGCCCCGAGTTCCACATTAAGTAGCTCAATCAGCTGAGTGGAAGAACGGGAGGGTATTATTGAGCTACCACCTTTTTTAAAATATTATTTTCCCCTTGGATTTTTCATAGGGATTGCAAAAGACATATTCTTGACACCCAGACATTTCACATTCTGATTTCAAGCCTGCACTTCAAAGCACAGAAGCTTTCCAACATAGTGTAAAGCACTGTATTTTTGTCCCCTAAAAGTAGGCTGAACTATTTTAAATGAAACTTAAAGGAAAAAGAAAGCAGCCTGAGGTAGACATGCTACATAGAAAATTTCAGTCTGAGCAGCTTAAATTTGTCTGCTGTTGTTTCTAGGCTAATTTAGGCAACAAAGGATGCAATCTGTGTATGGAAAATTAATTTAGGGGGAAACACAGACTTTTTTTAAACTCTGTGTTCTTACATATAATGAATTTAGTGTACTGAAATGCAGTTCTTACTGTGGCAAGTTTCCAGCAACTTTAGTTAGGGCTAATTTTTTTTTTAGGTAGATGTGATACTGATCAGACTAAGTGTAATTCCAGTTCACAATTGAATATAACTTCAGACTTCCATTTTTTTTCCATGGTTGCCTCTGCTTATGTAAGGGTGTAATTTTCTTTTTTTTTTTTTAAGTATGAAAAGGTTTTATTCACTATCAGTGATATAGCATTTGCAACAACAGTTTAATGAGGTGTAATTAGAAAGATATATTAATTTCCTATGGGCATACTAAGAAGTGTAAAACTATTATCAAAACTTCAGCCTGTTCTTTATATCACAAAATTTACAAAATCTAATTGAAAAAGAACCACAGAAATGCTTTAGCCAAAGTAACAGAAGATTTAGTGTTAAGTATTCTGCAGCAGGCACCTAAAGGGAGTACTTAACATTATCATACTGTACTTGTTTAAACAAGGTTAAGTTCCCACAGCAATTTTAATTGTTTGTTGTACACTGGTAACATTTTTGAACTACTGTACTTTTTGTGTCTTCATATGACCAAGCAAGGCAATATTGAAGATTATGGAGTCCTAAACTGAGGGACCAGAACTAATGTTGTCTATGCAATTATTACCATATAGAATCATAAAATCTTTATGGTTGCAAAAGACCTCCAAGATCATCAAGTCTAGTCTTTGAACATCAACATGTCAACTAAACCATAGCACTTTCAAGTCAACTGTAGCACCAGGTGCTCTGTTCAGTTCGTTCTTGAATACTCCCAGGGATGTAACTCTACCACTTCGCTGGGCAGTCTATTCCATTGCTGAAACTCCTTTTCAGTAAGGAAATTCTTCCTTGTGTCCTACCTGAATCTCTTCTGGTACAGTTTGAGGCCATTTCCTCTTGTCCTGTTGCCTGAGAAAAATGACTGACCCCCACCTTGCTGCAAGCTCCTTTCAGGCAGTTGTAAAGAGTGATAAGGTCTTCCCCTGAGCCTCCTTTTCTCCAGGCCCAATAACTCCAGGTCCCTCAGCTGCTCCTCATAAGACTTGTGCTCCAGATCCTTCACCNTTTTTTTTTTTTGTTTTTCTCCCGTGTCTTAATTTTTTTTTTTTTTTTTTTTTTTTTTTTTTTGTCATGAGGGGTCCAAAATTGAACACAGGACTCAAGGTGCAGCCTCACCAGTGCTAGAACTTCCTAGTTCTGCTGGCTACACTTTTTCTGACATGAGCCAGGGTGCCATTGGCCCTCTTGGTCACCTGGACTCACTGACAGCTCATGTTCAGCTGGCTGTCAACCAACATCAGTAGCTTCTGAAGTCACACGAAATGATGATCTTGATGATCTCCCTTTTTCCCTCCTATTACTTCTATTTATGTGGTATTACATTTATTCAAAGTATCATATAGTATGAATTATATAACTATACTAGTATGAACACAGGTTTTTAGAATTTTTTGGGATCTATGGAAATACTGACCAAAATTCTCTCAAGAAAACATTAAACAAAGAAACAGAATCCTTATCCTAATGTGCTTGTTTTCCCCAGAGCTGGTTCCAGTTTGATAAAAGACACTTTGATTTTTCTTGTTTCTTGATAATTTCAACTTGATACCTAGTTAAAAGTAAAGAAGCTCATTAAATAAGCCTCCAGACCTCAGTGTTCTCGAGAAAGCTTAAAGCTTTCAACCTTGAAAACTCTTTAAAGCGTAGCTATGTGGATACAGTAATATCTGTATGTTGATGTAGAAATATATTGGGATATGTAATGAAAGTTGTGTGTAAATGTATTTTCTAATATTTGAATGTTTATGGTACCTCAGAGCAATTAACAACCACTGCATTTTGCATAGTATGCAGCAAGTGTAGAAAAGGAAAAGTTAAAATGGGTGGCTAATATTCTCGTTGGGTCCTACTTCTCTGGTAATAGTCAATTCTGTTTTCACTGACTGGCTCATTGTATACTTCCCAGCACCTTAATTGTTTAATTTGAAATTAATGTTCTTTTGAAGGTTCTCTCAAATATCATTCTGTGCACCAAGTTTCTGAAAAACATGTTAAAAGAAAAGTAATCTTCAGTATGTAAGGCTGTGACTGCCTTTTTCACTTGTGGGTTTGGTTTTTGTTTTGTTTTTTTTTTTTTTTTTTTTTNTTGTTTTTTTTTTTTTTTTTTTTTTTTTTTGACTTTCATTAAACCTTGCTGTTGGCCCTTCTCAGTAATTGCAACTTTTTAAACTTAGTTTTAGAACTCCTAGAAGGGCAGGTATTGGAAACATGCTAATTCCTGAGTCTTGAGGGAGCTGGACTTCACTGCAATATGTTACATTCCTAGTAGGCCTTACTTACAATGTTTTGTTGGGAATCAGAGGAAAAGAATTCTCAAGATTTCTCCCCATCCTCATAAAATGTTCATTTTACAGCAATTCTCTGAATTTTCAAGTGTTCAACTGATGGTATATGAATATTAGAGAGTTGGTCAATACTCAGCATATGACTTGTGGTTTATTAGTGTCCCTGAGATCACAAAGGGATAAGCTTCCCTGCTGAAGTGCTCTTTCAAATGAAAAAAGGAGCAAGAACACATTCAGGGTGGAAAAAGGTACTTGAACCTTTATTTTTTTCCCCTATTGTCAAAACAAACAAACAAACAAAAACACAACAAAAAAAAAAAAAAAAAAAAAAAACAAACCACCCAAAAAAAACCCACAACACCAAACCCCAGGAAACTCCCCACCCAAAAGTAGGTGGATTTCTCCTGTTGGTACTTCTGAGGAAGCAGTCCCTTTATCTCATCTTCACAGTAAGGCAAGCTGCAGCTATTGCAATGTAGATTGCTTTGGAAAGCTGCTAACTTTAACAGTTTATTTTTAGAGACACCATGAGATGTTTGCTGTTCATTAAACCGTGGAAGAGTTACTAAAGTTAATAGTTGTAGTTACCTCTGCTGAAGTCATTATGTAAATTCAGTGACAGGGATGCAATTTACTGATTATGACAAACAGATATTGTCCTAGGATATGTTAAAAACTGTTCTTACTGTAAAAACGGCACTAAATCTGTAAGAAGCAATTTTCCCTTGCCTACTGCAATAACAATACTTGCAAATTGGTTTTATTGTAATGTAACTGTGTGTGTTATTTAAAGAGGTAAATAGCTACTGGTAAGGTAAGGAAAATCTAAGCTGCAGAGCTAAGCAAAATGCAATTGGTATGAGGTTAAGAGATTAAGGGTTTCTGTTATAAATAATAATAGAGCTAATACAACAATATTAAGTTTTGTTCTCTATTGCTATTAGTCTGAAGATAGATAAAGATCAGGGGATTCATATATTCTTACACTAACTGGCTTTGGGCTTAAAAAGATTATTCTTCAGATGGCATTAACTGGAGCAAAAGCTGAGCCCTCCTCAGCAGGGGCTGTGCAGGAATGAAGTAAATCAGGAGTCGGTTCACTGCTGTTGTGAATCTCCTGAAATCAGGAGAGGAATTCAGCCCTTAAAGACCTTGTGCTTTGGTAACACCTAAACAGTGCTTTGATGCCATTTTATATCCTTTTCTGTCCTTGGCCACAAACACTTCAAACCTATCTGGTCACCAGCTGTCCATCTTTATTATCTATTCAACATCAGGCCATGGGCGCTCTCTGCCTCTTGGCTTGGAAAGTATGGAGCGACTTTGTAACTCCATGATAGCAGGATGTGACTGTGGGGAACTGGAGAGAGTGGCTTCTCAGTGGGACTGCCTGCTGGAACGTTTGGCTGTTAGCAGCTGAGATTTCAGTGTGCATTTAAGATCAGAGCATTTGCCCTGCAGTCAACCTGTACCTTGGCAGTGTGTGCGGCAGGCTTGTTGCTGGCTTTACTGTCAGTAACAGTTGCTGGCTTTACTGTGGTGAGGGAGAGGTGAACCAGATTTATGTCTCATGCCCCTTTTTTTAGGTGCCATGCTTATGTATGGATTTTAGAAGTGGGAAATCATGTTCCCCCCCTCCCTTCCTTTGAATTTCCTTGTTTTCCAGCTAACTGAATGTGTGCGACTGTTGCATGCACCTACTTTTCCTCTGTCTTTGATCCTTTTTTATTTGCTTCATTAAAGTTATCTTTAGATTTGTTTGTTTGTCTCTGACTCAGACACCAGTCAGCAGCATTGCCTTTGATGGCTGGATCAGCCTGACATTTGTGAAAATCCAGTAATTTTTCCACAGGGAGGCACCAGTCTTCTGGTTTGCTTTTCTAAATTATGTGGCCTCTCTGCTGGGCAATGTTACAGAGGACATGCAGCAATCTCTGGCTGCAGCACTAGTTTCTGGGCTTTTGAAAAAACAGAACCCACATCTTAGATGCTCTGGACTTGTTGGAGAGAGGCATGAAAATTTCATAAGTGACTTTTTTCTTCCTTCTCTGATATTTGTGAATGTTGAAGTCTTACTATGTTAGCAGCAAAGATGTGGGGACTTTGGACAAATATTTCTTGCAGATAACTGTTCCAGGTGAATTTTACCCACTGACTTCCAGCCAATGAGTTACTAAAAACTAAACAAATAATTTGAATACTTTTATTCAAAATGGAGAGGAACCTTGGCTGCTTTCTATTGTGCCTGTATGCCAACTTGCATAGACATAACCCGTAGATGTATCAAAAAGATATATTAGGCTTGGAAACAAAATGAGCAAAAAGCATTTCCTAGTTGGTTTTAAAAAATTTAGTTGTATCTCAGCAACAGTCTTTGTGTTCATGCTTCACTAAGAGAGTAAGTGCTGTATGCAATAAACTTACCTACTTAAAATCATAACGAGAGCATAAAAAGGATTGTTCTATCATGGTGTAGCAATATCTCATTGCACTGCTCACTTTTAAAAAAATCATCTGCATATTTGTGGTCTGCAGATAAGTATTTTAAACAGTCAAAAAAGTCTTCAACATATTCTGCTATTTTATCTTGCTCTTTATAGTCCAGGAAAAAAAAAGTGTGTGTGTGGGGGGGGGGGGGAAGACAGAGGGATACAATCAGATTTGGAGAATAAAGTATCTTCTTGCTAGGTTTCAGGAACAGATAATTTCTCATTTACAAATCTACGCTTCAGGCATAATTCAATAAAATATATAAAGCTTTTGTGGCCTTGTGAGATTTAGTAGTGCAGAAACTGGATGTATTTTTATTGAACCTATCTTTCAGAAAATTACTGAGTAACAGCCATGAGCTTCTGTTTCCTCTTCAGAGCAATGTTGGAGTTTTATTATAGTAACATCCAATTGCAATTCTCTTTTTAAGGCTGTTGAGCCTAATTTTGCTCTATTCCCCCTATTCAGATGCTTTGTTACTAAGTCAAACTGAAGTCTGAAATTTGTGATAAAAAGGGATTTTAAGAAGATCTCTGAGCATGAGCAAATGTTGATGTATTATGAAAAGGACAGATTATCCATCTTTCTTCCCTCTTTTCTAATTTTAACATTGTAATTCATCCATCAATTTATATTCACCTAGGGTTTGTATCTTTGCACATTCATCTGGGTCATTTACTCATTGTTCCCAACAATTAAGGCATCATCTCAAAACTTTCTTGATCTCCTTGAGTAAATTTGATGTTAAGGATTGTGGGGTTTGGTTTTGTTGATTTGTTGTTTTGTTTTGTTGTTTGATTGTCTTTTTCCTGTGGGGATTTGGGGTTTTTTTTTGGTTGCTGTTCTTGGTTTGAGTTGGTATTTTTGTTTTATTCTGTTGGGCTTTTTTTGCTATCCTTGCTCAATTACCAGTGAATAGGCAATAAGATGTATTGAGAGACAGGAGATGAATAAGACCAGAAGTTTCTAGGTTTCTGAAGACCATTCCTTAGGGATCTGATGTTGAAATTGCAGGCAACAGGACTGAAGTTGCTTCTGCTGTAATTTCTTTTTAGAGATGGGAAATGTTTGCTCCTGGAAATTCTTGGCAATGATATTAAAATCATTAAAACAATTTCTTTTTGAAATCATGTATATTCTGAAGAACATATCCAAAGTGTGTTGTTTGGCAGTTCTGGTTTTTGGGGTGTTATTTTCTTCTTGTTGTTTGGGTTTTTTTCCCCTCTGTAAAATTCTGTTTTGTTTTTTTTCATTATGATACACAGAAAGTTTGTCACATGTTATAAAAAACGCTGTAAAACACTTTGAAAAACCAGTATTCCTTTGGGTATATTTCTATCTTGAGGTAAAAAAAGGCCTAGTAAGAACATTCATAACAAGACCACTTATAAGAAAATTATACTCCTGGAATGCATTTGCACAGAAAAAAATTGAAGAGATACTTTTTCTAAGTTTAGCATTAGCACGCAGGAATTTATGACCAGGAGTTGAGAAAGAAACACAAGACAAGGATGTACTATTGTAGTTTTAACACACAATAATTTTTTAATCTTTTCTAATTTAAATGTTCTGTTTTTTGATTCATGGCAAATTCTTTTTCTTAAGTCAGACCCTGTACCAATATTAGTTCTAGCATCTTATTTTAAAATTACACCTTTTTCAGGTATTATTTTGTTAATTTTTTACGCATTTATTGGACAAGGGATAAGTAATTTAAAGGCAAAATTTTAAACTGTTGGTACTTAGCTCATAGTTTATTAAAAGGCAACATTGCTATTGCTGTTTCTCAAAATGGCCATGTACTGAGTGGTGCCTTTGATACCTCAGTGCAAGCTGACATTTTGATGCTATGTGTTAAGTCTAGGTCTCCTTCTGGGAAGAGCACTAAGATAGAAGAAATACAGTCTGACAGTGAAAATGAATGGTTATATAAAGATATCTCACAAAGCTGTGAAGAAACCCTGTCATATACTTGGCTAGTTTAATGGCTGAGCTATTAGAAAATAACTGGTCTAAATCATGTACAGTTGGCCAGTTAGGCTGTCTAGAGGCATCTTTGTATACAAAGGAATTCCAAGCGAATATGCCCATGATCTCTCTGCTGAAAACAAAATCCTTGAACCAGTTCTCTTGTCCAGCTGGAGAGGAATTTGTAATTTGCCCACATAAATAGGCACACATGTTGATTTTGGAAATCTGCCTCCAATTAGCAGGTGTTTAATATTCCAAGTGTATTTGCTCAGGTATCCACAGGCAGGAAAGCTTCCACTGTTACTCTCTGTGAAAGGAAATTCTTATCCATAGGTTAGTAATGGAAAGTGAACTGAATTACAAACAGATGCTGAAAAGGAAGTCTTGAAGCTGTGGCTTGTGAAGATTCTAAAAAACATGACCTATGTTGTGTGGCTGAGGGAGCTGGCTTTATTTAGTCTTGAGGAGGCTCAGGAGGGACTTCATCATTATCTACATCTCCCTGAAAGGAGGCTGTAGTGTTGTGGGGATTGATCTTTGCTGTCCCTGCGCTGACAGGACCAGAGGAATTCTCTTTAAGCTGAGACAGGGGAGATTCAGATTAGATGTTAGAAAACCTTTTCACTGTTAGGATAGTCAGGCATTGGAATAGGTTGCCCAGGGAGTCACCATCCCTGGAGGTGTTTGAGAGGCATCTGTATTTGGCGCTGGGTGATGTGGTTTAGCGGTTACAGTGGTAATGCCGGGTGGATGGTTGAGCTTGATAGTCTTGTAGTTCTCTTCCAGCCTTGATGATCCTATGACTTTGATTCTATTCCCCAGTCTTTTCAATTAAAAAAAAAAAAAAAAAAAAAAAAAAAAGCCTTCNAAAAAAAAAAAAAAGCGCCTTCTCCTAGGACAAAGGAAATCACAGCAAACTATGGAGCTGGTCCCTGTAGATGTGAGAGCTACTCTGATCTAGGCAGACCACTGGTGGAACAAAAGGACAGAACAGGGGGCCTGTGGCTTAGTATTGCATAGACTGAGCTTTTGCTACACTGCCTTTCCCCAAGGTAGCATAGTGTGTTATATGAAAGGTATTTTAAAATTACAGTGTTAGATACTAGATTTACAGTGCCAGGTAATCTAGTGGGACATAGGTGTGTGTGCTCTTCATCCATATTCCAGCAGAGGAATGATCAAACTGTATTGAGGAATATGATCTATGCTCTATGAACTCTGCTTCAGTAGCTAAAACAGCTAAAACAGTTGCCGAAAATTGGGGGAAAAAAGGAGAAACCAAACCAGCAGAAATGCAACTTAATATTTGCTGTGTCATATGATATTGCTTCACTACTACATCATAAATCTGCAGTTTAGAAGTAATCTGCACCACTGTGCAAAATACTTCTGGGAAGAGAAAAGGAGAGACCATAACCTTAAAGTTACATGATTTTAAGGACCAAATCAGTAATTGCTAATCACTGCATTTGAACTAATACTTTGGTGGAAAATAGTTACAATCCATCTTTTGCATATGCTAATTATTTTAAGTAACATTATTAATGAGAAAAATCTCATGACTTTCAAACAAATTAGCTACACATAAAAATTTTGGGTGTCAGTGACTTGTTTCATGGTGTTGTATTTGAGTCTTCAGTGGCTCATTTTGTTGTTTTTCCTAGGTTTTACCTGATAATACAGGTCCAACACCAAGATTAGTTTTAGTTATGATTGTTCCATACCATTTCATCTACTTACTAGGCACAAGGTAATTGTGGGCATAAATTAATGATGAGAGGAGATGATTGTAACAGAGGAAAAGTTATCAGTAACCTAGATAAACCTGGAGAATAGGTATTTGTTCTTATTTCTGTGTTATAAATAAAAGATGTCTTCTGCAGCCACAGTTGATCCAGTTGTCTTTTGCTGAGATAAGATCTTCCACATCATACCTGACATTCATCCTATGTTAATTGTGTCAGTTGAGATTTGTAAGAAATTTTATTTTTGTAAGAAGTGGATAAAACGCTATAGATGACTTGCCACCATCAGGGAGAGATTTCAACAGAAAAAGCTCCATTCATCTGTTTTTATTCCCAAATCTCCTCAAGTAACTCTATTTGTAAGCTTTTCTTTAAGTGAAAGTCAACTGTGTGTGAAATCTTCTATAATATTGACAGCTATGACTTAGTGCTACGTAAGTAAGTGTAGTATTGTGCATCTTCTCCATTTGTGGTCATGGCAGAGATCTTCTGCAGCATCCAAAGAGGTTATTATCATGCAAACAATCTTCTGCTCATCTTGAAGCAGATGGATCCTGTCTTATTTAAATTTCCTCACTTTCTGCAAATGACAGAGTCCTCATGTTTCCACATGTTGGATTGCTCCCGAAGGAAGAAGGCAAACAGATTCTGTCGCTGCTGATGCTGGCACTGCTTCTGTTCCCTTTTGCATGGAACATAACAGCAGATATGTTGTGCTTGGAAGCATTGGGACCCGTCCTCCACACCTCCCTTTAAAAAGGAAGTGGTGTTTAGAAGAGAGTAACAAGTTTCAAATAATAGCAATTAACTTCGATTTAGAAAGTTGAAAGCAGTGGATTTGCTTTATTAATGCAAGGAGGTGTTGTTACAGAAACAGAAAATATTCTAGTACATCAATACTGTTCTCATAAATTTGTGTCATTTCTGCACAGGGGATAAGACATAATCTGTAGACAGAGGATTGATGTAAGGCATTAAGCCAGGAGTTTTTAAGAACAGGTCACGCAAACATCTGCTTGGAGTGTCCTCAGTATGCACTTCATCTTGCCTCAGAGAAAGAAGATGAACTAGGTAATCCCACTGGATGCCTTTGAACTCAGTACATCTTTGATTTTCACATCGATAGGTACTTCCCAGGAAACAGTTTCTTGTTTGAAAGAATGGCTTAATAAAACACAAAGGAAGGTGTTACTCCCTAAATCATAGATGTATTTGAAGGACAGACTGCTTCATTGGAAAAGATTATTGGAAGGTCTCCAGTTCTTTACATTTGCCCATCACAGTACTGCTCTGCTACTTTGGACAAGTTGTTTTTAATTTTATTTTTTTGTGAGCAGAAATCCAGTTATAGTCTCAGTCACGTGAGTGGTTGCTATGTCAAAAAGAACAGTCTATTTCTTTATAGATATCAGATGACAATGTCTTTTGTGACACTCATAAAAATGATCTTCTAAAAATCAGTGACAGTCTTCTTTGGTATACACGTATTCTGTTTTGTTTAAAAAAGTTGCATTTTCATACAAGCCAGTTGCAAATGGATATTAATAGCGCTGGGAACTTTTATGGCTTGCTTTCAATCTTCTGAAATGGATGGAGCCCTAATTCAGAGTTTTCTTGCCCCTCATGTTGTAGATCTGTGACTTACTCATACAAGTTTGAAACAGAACCTAGTTTTGAATTTGATACCATTTCCTTTTAGGCAAGGACAAAAACAAGTCTCTAGTTAATGAATATTTAGGAAGATACCATTTTTAAATTATGTTTCATTTTGGTCATAATTTTATTTATTATATAATTTTATTAGCTCCACAAGTTTGTCGAAAGTCAGGAGTTCTGATCTTTATTCCACTATAACCTAATAAAGTCAGTATTTTCAGATAGTTAGTTTCAGCCTTTGTTTCAGAAGAGTAGGGCAACTGTGCTGGGAAATTTCCAGTCCCTCTATCATCCTTGAGTTTGGGTAGGCTCATTTGGTGTGAACTTTGCAGATTTTGGGAGACTAATGGATTTTCTTTTAATTACTCTATTGAGGAACTGAGCTCTCTTCACCCAAACCTCCTTTTTGTTTTTTTGGGGGTTGTTGTGTGGGATGTTTGGAGTTGTTTTGGGTTTGTTTCTTTGTTGTTTGTTTGGTTGGGGTTGTGGTTTTTTTTTTTTTTTTTTAATTTTTGTTTTGTTTTGGGTTTTCTTCTGTCTGTTTTAATTACTTTCCATTCCTGGTGGATGCTAGGTCCAATATACAGAACTGGTCTTGAGAAGTATTGCTACACTTATAATTGGAACAACTGATGTAGCCTAGCACAAAGCAAATGTCCCAGGAGATTTTGCCTCTGTCCAAGCTCTGCTCAAAGGAAATATAGGGTTGAAGTTAAGTATTATTTAAGCCACCTATATCTTTTCTACATTTCAGGCCACTTGTAAGTAGCCTGTAAGGAATGATTTCGGCAAACAGGGATTACACTCTCCCAGCTGTCCTGCATCAGTGTACAAGAGGAATGATAATGCAAGAGAGGATGCAAAGGCCACTCTAATTAGAATATTCAGGTGTAATCTTCATCAGTCTTCTTGGCTAGGTTTATTGATGTTTATATAGAGAGGAAATTAGGGCTATATAAAGAATGACATAGCAAAGGAAGAGTTCATGTGAGCTGATGAAAATAAGTTGTGATACTTGGATTTCTCAAAACTTATCAGTGGCCAGGCTTAGCAGTGAAACCTGAATTTCTTTATCTCCTTCGTGTTTGCTGTTTTCACCATCCTTTGTGGTCAATCCTTTGGAAACAAATAAAGAAGTATATTAGAATAGTCTCTTCCTGCAGAGGTAGTGTATGTTAATGGTTAAAAGCCATTCTAGCAAATAGAAAGCAGAAGGTTCTATTTCCACATGCTGTGTAAAGGCAATGCATGTCCTGGTAGATCACATCATTCTATTCTCAAAACTTCCCATGCTGTGTTATCTTGTCTGTGTCAGAAATAATTCATTATCTCTTGGAATTATGACTTGTGTTCCATTCTTTCCCCTAATTTTGTAATTATTAGTTTCTTAAGAAATGGTTTTATTGTGGGAAACACTAAAAGTAAAAAGGATTTTTAGGAGCTGAAGTACCAGGCCTCAAACAGAAAAAGCTGAGAACTCAGAATCTGCTGAAACTGAAAAAAAGTTTGGAACTAGACAAGATACAGTAGTGTGCAGTATGGTGGGTGCCCTTGGAAAGAATTTTTTTCTAACCTGGTTGTTGCTATGAACACTGTGAATTTTGGAGGGCCTTGTTACACCTTTTCTTTCCATATATATTTCATATAATGTTTGTACCTAAGTGCTACTGGAGCAGTTATGATTGCTCTATTATGATGCTTTATCTTTTCAGAGATTGATGGCTTCTCAATGCTTTATCTGAAGCAGATGATATCCTCAAACTATACCTTTTTTCTAAAGACAGATTGTAACATCAAAAGCTCTCTTCCCTCTCCTTGTCCATTTTATATATTCCTAGACTTGGTCAATTCAGCTTTTTAGGGAGTTTGAGCTGATTTGGTTTGAGCTTCTATTTAAACTGTTTTCCTTATGCTTTAGATTTGCCAAAAGCAAGTTACTAACTTGGAGACTTTGTGGTAAAATGGTCAGGCTCCTACTGCTCTTTGCCTTATTCGTGCCTTGTCACCCACTAGGGATTTTATCCTTTGTTTTTATACTTCATGACTGTTGTCAGTTTATATCTCTGTGAGGCTCCACTGACACTTTAAGCCTGAGTCATAGCTGGAATCCCTGACTTCCCTGTGTTCTCTGGGGCTCTGTTTGAGTCATACAGTAAAGACTTTGTTCCACTAGTAACACAGCTTTATCAACAGAGAGCATTGCTGGCCTGGAAATGGCAGGAGCCTTTTCTCCTCAGAGGAATTGGTTTTGCCCTTGGTTGCTTCATAGTAAAAGCAAAGTTTGTGTAAAGCTATTTGGTTTGGCAGAAGGGTTTTGTTTTTTTGTTTTTTTTTTTTTTTTTTTTTTTTGTTTTTTTTGTTTTTTTTTTTTTTTTTTTTTTTTTTTTTTGTTTTTTTTTTATTTTANGGTTTTTTTTGTTTTGTTTTGTTTGTTTTTTGGGTTTTTTTTTAAGCTAACAATTCTTTTATCAGTTTATGAAATTCTTTTGCCAGCAGAAAAAAATTCAAGCTAACACTGAAGTGTCACCTTTTCCTTCTGAATAAGGGTAAAAATAGATCTATACTAACACACACAGTTTAAAGGCCTTTTTTTGTTTTATAGCATGTAAGCAAATTAACAGGCAGATGAGCTTAGTTTTTGCAAATAAATTGTCATCAGTGTTTCAGAGGGATACATGAATAAATTATGCCTAGTTAGCATCACATTTGTGTTTATTAAGCATGTTACTTAATATTAAACATCAGAACTAAGTAATTTTAAATAACCATCTGTTTTCATACATTAAATCACAGTATTATTTCTGTAACTAATGCTATTCTGTTAGTTTCCCAGGCAAGATAATAAAGCACAAAAATAAATATGTCTACATAAGAATCCATCACCAAAGAAAAACAAAATGCTAATGAGTATCGGGGAAATAGGTAATTAATAAGTATTGTAAGTGATATGATATTCTGAAGAAACAAAAATTTAAGAATATACCAATACTGAGGTAAGCTTGTCCCTGTTGGTAGATAACCTCCCATACCTGGTATGCCAAATATTTCCTACATGGCTTTTTAATGATTATAAATGGCATTCATTTCCCTGACTGGTTGTAAATTATCCTGAATATAAAATCATGGAATGATATAAGTTGGAAAAGACTTTGAGATCATTGAGTCCAAATATTAACCTAGCTCTGCCAAGTCCACCACTAAACCATGTTCTGAAGTGCCACATCCGTCTCCAAGGATTGTGGTCACTCCTAAAACTGACTAGTTTTAATTATATTTATCTTGCATGCTTTCTTTCCTATTGCTAAGTAGTTTAATTTGATTCATTTGTAAAGTTTTGAATGGGCTAGGTTATAGTCAAGACCCTCTTTATTCAAAATACCTATGGACAGCCTCTGGGAGCAGAAAATACATTGGCACTAGAAGATGACACTGAGAAGATCTCATTCCCTGCATGCCCTTTCCTCATTTCATTTCCCAATTTCACTTCTCAGTACAACCAGTATTAAGCAGCATCTCAAGGAAAATTTTAATGTACATAAGTAATCACTGGTTTGTTTATTTTTTAAAGATGAAAAAGCTTTTTCATCTTAGGTATAATCTAATTGATTTTAATATGTGTAAGACTGTTTAGTACCATTGCTTGAACTGTATTGAAGGCATACACCTCACTGATAAAAATATACAGTACAAAATGTTCCAAAACCCTTAAGAAGCCTTTTGACATCATTGCTGTGAACTCATTCTGAGGGAGGAGAGTAATTTCTCACTGGACTTCAGCAAAGAGAATTTTACCCCACACCTTTTCTTTCCTGAGCAAAACAAGGAGGAGGTACTTTAGTCAGAAAAGAACAAATTTAGAATTGCAAACTGGTATGTTAATTAGTTCAATGTATTGCAGCAGTGAAATCCTAGCTTTTGACACCTTAAAGACTTGTAACTTTTTAAAGAAGTCTGTTATTCAACTACATCCTCGGGCTGGGGAAGTCATTGGATTTCTCTCCATCCCCTATTGATATACCCATAAGTTAACGAGGTAAAGCTGAAAAGACCTGTCAGCTCATGTTGTTCATCTCTCTGCACATTCAATGTTGCCCCTTACTGTCTGCATTTTTAGCACTTTGCAAAGGCCAGGATAGGATTCTCTGTCTCACTGACCTGTGTTGAATAAATATTGTTGAATCTAAAACATGTAATCAGTTGTGTGGCTGAGGTGCATAGTGTCAAGGGCTTGATTCTGACTGTCTCTTAATGTTTAATGATGAACCCCCCCTTTAAGGTTTTTTTAATCAATCTTTATGCAAGGAGAGCCAGATCAATGCATCACTTTTTAAAACAAGATCAAACAGTATGTAATTCGATAATGTTATTATATTTATTAATTCCAGAAGTTGGCTTGAATGTGGCATCAGTGGGGGAAGTACTTTGTCGTATGCTTAGCTCTTCTCTTTACCTCTTGACTCTTGTTTTGTGGGTTTTTTTTGTTTTTTTTTTTTCTTTTGAGGAAGATGGATTTAAAGAAAAAGATCAGTTGTAATTTTATTGATTATATACTAGAAGGATCTTGTGAGAATTAAGGGCTCATTTTTGCTTTTTAGTCAGGTTGCAGGACACGTTTTTCCTCATTATTCTGAGTAGCCAAAATCAGCAAGCGTTGTCATTGTTGCCATCGTTATCATTATTATTTCACAGTAAAGATCACATTGAATAGCATAATAAAAGGTCAACTACTTCATTTCCTCTACAGTTATGCTCCAAGTGCTTCCATAATTTTCCTTCAAAACAAAGTGGGTGTTAGTTTGAAACCTCCATGCTCGGCAGGTCATTTTGTATAAACATTAATCTTTGCTTTAGAAGAATGCTATTTATGTCTTGATGCCTTTACAGTAAGTTTAAATCAACATTGTAAAATGCTTTTGCATTGCCTGTATCTGCAATAAAAAGTCAGATCTGGTAGGAGATGACCCACATGAATACAGAGATGGTTACAGAAATTGGCTTCATGAAAACAAAGTAATGGGTTCTCTCCTTCTTTGATATTGAGTAGATAACAAGTTGAAGACGTGGGTTTTGTTTTAAATGTAAATGTACTTTCTGAGTAATCTGAGACTTAAACATGAGGTTAAATGAAATTATTCTAGCCAAGCTCCTTGGAAAAATTAGATGCTCAGAGAGCCAAAAAGATCCAGCAAGACTAAGAGCGAAAAAAGAATTGAATACTGCCAGTCTGTCAGTCTTGAAATCAGCTTGAGATGGTTTGAGAGACCCAAGCAGCCTTCCTGCATTTAGATTTGATTTAGCAGGGCAGCCAGCAAGGCAGGGAGCTCTCCATGCTTTGGCCTCTCAGGGCCACTCCAGGATTTTACTGACAACAAGCACACCTGTGAGACATCCAAGTCTTGCCTGGGATGTGGCACTGGAAGTTTGGTTGGTTACAGTTGATTGCTTATGCTCTTCTGCAGGCATTGCTGCTGTTTATTCAGTCTGCTGAAACCTCTTGTTAACTCTTTGCTTTTTAATATTGACAACAAAACCACTAAATAAAACTTAAAAATTAAGTTTTGATTAAAATCAAAGGAGTTGCTCACACAATCTGAAATGCTGGAATAGTACAGCCAGTTGGAGGATATTGCTATCCCTGACACTTAAACAGTGCTCTTTTTCTTGAAGATGGAGTATTTAAAAGACGAATACAAGAATTAAAATGCAGAAAACCTTTTAATTTCTATTTACCTTTTTCTCCTCTCCGTGGTGTCTCTAGTAGGTTTGTAAAGGTCATACAGCTCATTTCACAGCAGGGTGAAGGAAGGGGAGTCATTATGTTGAAGGCATTTGGACTAGTATAGCACACAAAAGGAAATGAAGATGAATAGGGTATTTGTGGTGGGTGGTGGATGTCATAGATTGCTCTGGTAATACCTTAGTGTTACTTTACTTAAGGCTTCAGTTAAAATTAGACAACAGCAGGCCAAACTATAAGGAAATATTAAACCAAAGAGGTTCTGAAATAAGATATTCATGCTGGTTATGTAAAATGTAAAATTGGATGGATCCAATTACAGAGTTGATGCTGTAGTTGACATTATTTTTTATTTAATAGTTTATACATACCTTCATAAACCCCTCAAAGTTTCCAAAAGGCAGAAGCACCATTTAAGTTTGTGATAAATGCAGAAAGTGTCAGAGTTTCAATACAAGCCAAGGTCAGGACATTTCTCTTTCACTTTTAGAGAAAACCCAGCAGAACCACCTTGCAGTGATGAGCCTTAGCGGGAGAACTGAGGCTTTCCCAAATAATGTTTGCCCACCTTTTGGAAGCAAAATCTTCCAGAAGACTTGCACTGTACTGTGGATGGTCAACGAGCTCTAATTTTAAGCTGTTTTGCTTTTAATAATTCAAATTTAAGGGTTTGGTGTAGTAGGTATTATATAATATAAGGTATTATATAATGGGACTTCTCTCTTAATTTTTCCTTCAGGAGTCCAGTAATTTGTTAGAAAAGTGATTTGTGATATCTGATATCCCTGATAAAAATCAAACCTGATAAACCTGATATCCCTGAAAAAAAATTGAAATCCTCAGCTAGAAAAACTGAGCAGATTTTTAACCTTGGAGTCCTTTTACAAGTCTCAGTCTGTTAAAAGGTAAAAAACAAACAAACAAACAAACAAAAAACCAAACAAAACCCCCCAAAACCCCAACCCCTTGCCAAAAAAACCAGCCCAAACAATAAAAACCCAAACCAAACAAAAACCAGAAAACAAGACCAGAACTTTATATGATATTTTGTTGTTTTAGATTGATATAAAAAAGAACTTTTTCCCTTTTCTCTAATCCTTAAATTACACAAATTTGCACACAGGTTTAATGCTTAGACTGCTGTTTCCAGATACTACCATTTCTTACACAGAGGCAAGACCCTCAGAGATGTTAAAAAATAGTTTGAGTTACAACTGAAATCTGTCTAAGGATCTGTGTCAAGGTGCTTTGAAATACTGAGACCAAAACACCATCTGGTTCTATCAAAAACTAATGTGTTAGACAAGTCAAGCAGTTCTGAAAAATCAGGCCATTTAGTGCTCTATATGTAACATGCTGAGCAAATCCTGCCCTTCAGGATCAAACTGCTTTTAAAAAACTTGAGTTTGAAATGTTGGACATAATTTTCTGCTACAATTAGTTTGAGGCCAAACAATAGAATGCAGTCTCAGATCCAGGCTTAACTGGATACTGAGGACATCCTTGCTTTGAAATGTAATATGCCTGGAGAAAGAGAGTCCTACACTCTTTGTTCCTTATGAGAATTTAAATATTTAATGTGTGAGAATGTAGAATTATTTTTTAAATCTATGTACTGAGTATGGCTATCTAAGCCGCTCTTATTACATATTTCTTTGCTAAATTTGTTCTTCAGAAATCCTTTTGATGATTTATTTCCCATGTCAACAGCCATTATAGGGAACATTACTGAAACATTTCATGTTATTGTTAATTTTTCATTAGGGTTTATTATTTTAAATTGATACACTGTTGCTAAACCTCTCCTCACACTTCGTTAATCGAAGTTCCTAATGTAGTAAAACCACATGGTATAATTTCTGCTGAGCTATTTGTTTGTCAGTGTTTTGTTTACATTTATCCTTATCCAAGGTCATAAATAATGAATGTTTCTCTCAGTAGGCCTTTGCAGCTTAGTCCTGAAATCCCTGAGGTCTGTGGTGAAGGACTGTTGAGATCCTAAACCTGATACCAGCCAGCCTACTGTTTCTGTTGTAGGATTTTATTTATACCATGAGCATCTCCAGCACCATTGTTGGTGTCTTTCAGTGAGCCACAGGACTAATGTTTGCATAGACTTTCTAAAACAAAGTCGGGGGGAAATGGAAACAGTGCTCTGCTGGCAGTCACCTGTCCTTTCACCACACACATCACACTTCTGAGTTATGCGAGTTCTTCTTCCTCCTTGTCTTGCCTACAAAAAACGACAATTCTGGATACGAATCCAAACACAAGGATGATGATTTTCAACTGAGCTTACTGCTTGTTTATAGAGACTGCGAAACAGCCCCTGTGGATACTCACAGCTTTGGTACATTTACCTGCTTGCCAGAAATAGCTGTTTCCCAGCTCTTTGCTGGGGGCCTCAGAAACTTTTCAAATCATAATTCATTGAAACACTTCTAAAAGTATGAAAAAGTAGGAGAAAGAAAAGAATGAAACACCACCCCTTCTCCCTTTCCCCAGTACCACCTCTGGAATCTGCCAGGTATACAAAAGACCATAGATATTTACTATTAGCAGCATTTCCTTGTTGTTACTTAAGGGTTCCTAATGCATACAACTCAAAAACACGTTCCCTTTTTCTGGACACAAAAGTTTTGTGTGAGCTGCTCAGCACTTGCTGCAACTGCACACATCCCTGTCATGTTCAGCCAGAGTTGAATAGCTGCACAGATCGATTATTGTTATTTCCTACTCTTCAGGAAGAGTGTTAACTCCAGCTAGCCCAGGTTCCGACACAGAGGTGCAATAAGAGCTGGCAACGAGGGACATCCATAATGGTCATCAGTGTTGCTACTAGTGTGTGTACTAAACAGTAAAGACTTTGAAGTTCTTTTGGCATCTGAAACTGATGTCATCATCTTATTTACCAATGGGATAAAAAAATCTAACTACTAACCTCCTTTATGGCAAATGGTTCCATCACAGTGCCTTATTTGAAGTACCATACTTTATGTATTACTGTCATCCACTCAAAATGCCCGCAAAAGAGAAAACTCCTCTCAAAGTAAAAATCAGTTTCTAAAATGTCTCCTTTGGAGAAATTTACTTTTCACTAGAAGGTATACAGTAGCTTAACAAATTAGAACTTTTGGTCTGGCTTTTTTTCTTAGCCTTAAGAATTTTTTCCCATGCTTTCACTAGTTCATCTGCAGTCTCATACCCTTGGGGAATGCTTCTACAAAGATGTGAAGACGGTGCCAGGGTGCAGGCATTCATTATGCCTGGTGTAACTTGAACTTATCACCCTTAATTAATACTGCTGGAGCAATGACCTGGTCTAAGTCTAATCATCAAAGTTCAAACAAGCAGCACTCAGCAACAGCAGGTCACCTCTGTATCAGGTGGTGGTGATGGCCACTTCCTCTTAGGGCCAGGATGCATAACTAGACCTGGGGGAAAAATAAGAAGAGCAGAATATGTTATGGGTGATAATAGAAGCAGCCCTTCTGCTTCAGTACTGGCTATAAAAATAACTCCTCTGCAAACACTGAGATGCTTGAAAAATGCACTGATTATTAGAGTGTGATTTCTAATTACCACATAGCTGAGTGAAACGTGCTTCAGATTCCAGCAGTAGAGGGAAAATCTCCTAACACAGAAGAAAAAAAAAATGTAGTAAGGAATGCCTTGGAATGGCTGCTTAGGCAGATGGGTGAATAAACTTTTCTCTACCTCTGGCACAGCACAGCTACACGGGAGCACCGCGACTGTTGCTGTGCACTGATCCCAAGTGGTGTGTTGAAAGTGAAACACAGATGAAAGGGAGTGTGGGGTGGATGGAGAAGAAAAGGAGAGACAAATACCAAAGAACTTAGCTTGGAGGGACAGGAGGGCTTGCCTAGAATTTTTCTCTAGCTGTCTTGTTTACTGAATGTAAATGCCTAAAGTTGTTCAAAGGAATTTCCCTCCTTTTCAAAGGATTTTAATGTATCTCACACGGTGCTTGAAAAAACACCTTTGAACACAGTTTGTTTTCTCTGTGTGTTTTAGGAAGTGATTGATGCTGCTTACAGGACTTCATTAACCTCCTCCCTATTTCTGCTTGTGTTTTCTTCAGTTTTATTATAAATGCTTGGACTTTAAGTAACTTGCTCCAGGTTATTTTGAAATGTTGCTCCCTGCCAGCGGCACCTTCATTCTGTTGCCTCCAAGCAGGTTCATTAAAATCTCTGTGGAGTAGCATGCATTTTATTTGGCATTAACTCTAGCACAGCTCCTGAAACAGCAGTTTCTGATTGATCTTGAAAAGTACTTTGGTTTTGGCTTTCCTGCAAACCCCTCCGGTGCACCTTGTACCTTCTAACAGTGCTCAACACAGACAGCTTTTCAAACAGTTTAAACCCTTGGAAAGCTATTGCTACTTTAAGCTTTAGTGAGTTTGGGTTTTTTTTTTTTTTTCCCATTTATTTTTTTTCTTTAAAATCTGAGGATAGAATGGTATAAAACTCTAGCAAGCAGTCATTTTTTTTCTTCTTCTAGTCACCTCTTTTCACCACAATATCGTTCCCATTCTTAAAGCTGTAATACTTCTTTTTCCTGCAAATTAACATGATTTGGCACTTATTGTCTTTTAAGCTATACCAGTTTTCAGAAATTTTTAAAATTCTGTGTTTATGTCCAACATCTCTTTTGTTATAAATCAGGGGGGGAAAAGATGAGTTTACTCTTTTTAGACAAAGTACAATTGCAATTATTTTCTCACCCACTCTTCCCCCAACACTGGAAAGTTGTTAAAACAACTGCAAGTAAAATCTCTAAATCATTAGTGTCTTTTTGTATTTGCAGGGAAATGAGTGTTCATATTTCTGTCTGGCATAAGTAAGTCTTAAATTATAGCTATTTTCCAGCAATGAGATGCTTCATCTCTTTTATGGCTTTCTCTCAAGTATGTGAGGTACTGCCTGGTTCTGTATTCTTTCTACTGATGAAGTCAAAGTGATTCAGAAAACCCAATTACTGCTTTGGTAATGTCTTTTCCAAGTGACATGGCATTATTGGAGAACTGCTTCTTTATTCTGGCCACTCTCATTCTTATTATTAATTACAGCCATATCTAAAATCCTTATTATGGGCTAGGACTAAATTGTATTAGGTTTGTGGAAGTGTTTACAAAACAAGGAATTCCTGGTTGAATGATTCCTGATCTAAACTTAAGCAGAGGGCAGCAAAGAAATATTTGCAGAGTCAGGCAAATAAAGACAATATTGACTGATTTGGAAGAAAGACGTCGCAGTACAATGAAGCTTACAGAGCTTCAAGCTTTTAAGGATCTTAAAGTTTACAAAAGCAGCCTTAAAGTATTTTTGAAGGAACATAAGTGGGTGAAAAAGTTTTTAAGATGGACCTATGCTTTAGTCTGACCCTCTTCCTCCTCCAATAAGATAAGGCAGTGACTGAAACTTTCAGACAGATAAAAATGTTCATGTAAACACACAGGTACACTTCACCAGATTGTCAGTCTGAAACTACAAGGACTTTCCACCTGAATGTGTGTTTGTCTCTACATGGAAGGGCACTAAAAGTTAGACTTCAATGCTTGCTTTCATATATTATGGTTTTATCTGTTAGGGAATCTACTCTGTCTGCTTATGTTTTCCACCTAGAAGATGTCCACTTTAGAGAATATTTTCTTTTGGCCTTCTCTCAGTGATTTCCACAGACAAATAGAAGTTTTTGGGAAATACTTTAGACTACCCAGGATTTTTCTATGTTCAGTTACACTGCATGACTTTTAATACAAGATAGCCTCAAACCAACCTTTACCAATCAATCAATATTACCCTCCCCCCACCTTTTTTTTTCTTTGATGTCACACTAAGACATTCACCATGTTTTTGAGTAGGAATATGGTATAATATCAGTTTTAAAAAATGTTTGATGTTGCATTTGCAGTGCCTCCTTTTCTGCCACTTTGGAATGGCACTTAGCTTTCAGCAAAAAAGGAATAAATTCCCATCTCTCAATTCCAATACAAGTTTAAATTTTCCAGACTGCTATGTGTTAGTGCTCTATTTTGCTTCAGAGTTCTGCATTCTGTAAGATTTTAAGCTGTGAAACTCAATACTAATGTTCTCAAAGACCATCTTACTGTCAGTCTCTTTCCCCTTTTCTGTTTCCTTTGCATCTTTCCTCTTGACTTGGCTATTTTTGAGCCTCTTTCTCTGAGCATGAACCTGGGATCATTCAGAGAAGCATTATGAGCCCAAATACCCCCAATGAGGATCCTGCAGGTTGCCAAGCAGGGTGTTCCAAGACTGGCTGAGCTCAGCCCCTCTTCCCCATGGCTATAAAGTAGTTATGTACTTCAATTTCACCAGGACTCTGATAGCATTAAGGATTACTGATATTCTCTGAAACTGTGTTCTCACTTAAGACTTTTTTCAGCCTCCTCTCCTTCTTCTTGCCTTAAAGCCCTTCCCTTTGCTATTTCCCTGCATGCTCTGCTTCCCTATCAGCTGCACACTCTTTTATGCTGCTGTTTTCTGGGACTGCACAGTCCCACTGTGAAGCCATCCCTGCCCCTACAGAACACACCTGTGAGCACATTGTCATAGTTTAGGTGTGCTCACACTCATGGAAGAAGGGTGGCTTTAGCTCCCTTTTCTGCTGATATTTGTTTCAACCTTGGATTGCTCTTTCCTGCTCTGCTTCCACATTTCTTTACTTTTCTGTGATGTTGCTTTTGACTAAAATAAAGCTTTTGTCAGTTCTGAAAGAGCAGAAATATTACAACACAAAGGAAGCTTAGATAACATAATTAATCCTTTCAAAATTCTTATTTGTGTGGTTAAACAATGAACGTTCAAAGGCTGTCCATATCAGTGCTACATAATGCCATTTATGTTTATTTTTTACTCTTTTATAACAGAAACTTAGGGCATTACCTACTGTATATCTACACATAAATGCACATATCATGCATAATAATGTAAGCTCATATTGTGATATTTAAAAAAAATCATACCTCTATCAAATGCTGAAAATCCAACCAAGATATGCTTGCAGCTCACAAAAAAAGGAGCTCATATTCCATCCCTCTTCGCAGGCTCTTTAGAATGTAATAGAATTATAATTGAAGGAACATCTTTTTTAATCAATAACTTGATGTAGACTAGGGTTTGCAACAGAAAAGACAGAAAAGACAGAATAAATTCTTATTCCTCCAATTGCTTGAGTTGCTTCTAATGATAAGAAGACAAACAATGCACATTCACAGAATTACCTTATTTAAGGGGAAGAGTTTTACACATTCAGGCACAACACACAGAATTAGCAAAGTGCAATAAGGCTAAAAGGAAGTTAAGAAACTTTTTTTTTTTTTTTTTAAGTTTTGTTGTGCAGCGTACTGTCCATTCTGAAAAAGAGCCCTATTCAGCTGCCTTTACTGTGATACAGTAAAGAACTGCTCTCCATCCCACTGCAGGGGCTACAAGTGGTGACAATTCAGTTTCTAGATGAACAGAGCAATGGAAGGAAACTGAAAGGAAGGTGAAACCCTTCCGGGTTTGGTCTTGGTATAACATAGTCTCACCTGGTGAAATATGTGATAAATCACAGAAGAAAGCAGAATAACACACAGTCCTTCAATAGTTTCATTGGCTGTGATATGCACCTAGCTCTATAATATCCATTTTTGAGCAGATGTTCCAAAACACCCATTAGTGCTTCTGAATGTCAGTGTGTTTATCTATTCTAGCATGTATGTTAAGTATGAAAACAGAGATGAAGATAGTTATGGATTTTTATAGCACACTATGACTTTTTGGCAGCAGCAAGACCCTTTTCACATACTATTGAAATTAAAAAATCAAATTTTAACCTCTAATGTCTATTTAAATAGAGTTAGCACAAAAGTAAACAGCTGTGCTTATTATAAGATCCAGAATTTAATAATAATAACAAAATAATCTAATTTTAAGTTCATCCTTCCCAAGTGTTCCTCTGAGATGAATTCTCATGGTTCCCAGCAAAGGAAGTGGGACTCAGAGCTTCTCATCTTTACAAATCAGGCCCTATGAGAACAATATGTTTGTTCTTTACCATTTTTCAGTAGTATTTAATACCCAGAAAATGCAGATTCCCAGCTGTTACACATCATCTCACAGCAATAACACACTGTGATCGTTAAATGAAACTTTTTTTTTTGTATAAGTGATACTCAATATAGTTGAAAGTTGTCAGTAAATAAATACTTGGGTGTTTGGCTAAACTTGTTTATTGGTACATCTACTTGGGAACTTGGTAGTTTCAAATTTCAGAAAATTAAGCTAGCAAAAGTGATTGCAAAAGAGTTTGCTATATGTTTGTGCTATTAACTATGCATGGTCTGCTCTGCTGTGGTTGAGCTGTAATAGGAAATCAGGAGGCAGCCCCAGCTAGGGAACAAGCTGAGGGAGCTGCCTGAGCCTGGCGATGGTATAATCCCCTGTGGTCTTGCCTGAGCTCACCAAGGCATCCACGCTTTTTCAAGGCATCCTTGAATTCTTGCTTTGCCACTCCTGATTTTTGCCCTTTGTGGGTTGTTTGTTTGTTTGTTTTTTCCTGTTTGTGTAATCTGCTCTGGGATGCGTGCACATGTGTGTCTAGGGTTTGCTTTGTATTTTTATAGTTTCATCCTGAATGGACATAAAGTGACAAGAAATCCTATTCCAGCTGGCAGTGCATAGGGACAAACCAGCAGAGTTTCCTTTTTTTTTAAAATTTTTTCCCCTCCACACCTGCCAAAGAGACAAAAACCCCAACAAATGCAGTTGTCTGTCCCCATAAACGCAATGAGCTCCTAACGGGACAAATGCTGAATGCAGAGGCACAGGAAGAGCCTGACAGCCAGGCTTTCCTCAGGCAGCACTCACGGCTTCAGCCAGGCTGAAGCAAGCACTCCACTCTGCAGACTCAGAGGATGCCTTTTGGAGAGTATGTTTTCAAATGATGATGTTATTGTACAGTATTTAAAGGGAAAGAGTAAGAATGGCCATGAAGGTTGGCGCTCCACGTGGACCAGGAAAAGTGGATTGCTTAGCAACTAGCACTTACTATTCTTCTCAATTATTTCTTTCTGTTGCAAGTATATCTCCAGACATGTCTGTCTGGATTCTTTTTTAACCCATTTAAAATGCAAACAAACAAATGAGAAAGACTCCAAAACTTGGAGATGCCTTGAAACAGAATGCATTTTAATTTACGTGGGCTGATGCCCAAAATCAAGATTACAATCTTGCATTACTCTCATGCACTACAACATAAAAAGACAGAATTTTCTGTAAGGTCCTGCTATCCATGTGTATCTGAATACCGGTTCTCCTTGTTCACTGGATGTGATTTTACATCTCCTAAAATAAGTGATATATTTTATTTGATTTAGGCACTTCATTCACTTCCTATACAAAATAAGTATTTTTCTTCTATTTGGATTTCTAATATCTGCAGTATTTGAACTTAGGAAACATGAAGGATGAACATGCACAAATGTAAATAAACATAAATAAAATATAAAATACACATATCCATGTATATTTCTGCAAAGCTGTTGATATGTCCCCATTTATGTGAGAACAGCATATCACTTTGAAAATATTTATTCAGTTCCTTCTCTTGTTGGATGATCGATCATACATAGGTGGTAAGGTGAAGATTCAGCAGCTTCTTAAAGCTATATAGTAGTACAGGAAAACCTACTTTATGGCTCCTGAGTTTGATACAGATCTTTTGCCCCTTGACAACAGTTATTTTGCACAGCTGGCTTGTAGGAATCAGTTGGCTCTTATACTCTGAATAGGGCTTTTTTTGCTAGAAAAGCTATTATGGGGAGATAAATTGGTGTAAAATCATAATAGTATAAAAAATTCAAGAAGCTGTAGGTTATTTTCTACATTTTCAAGGAGTTTATAAATCCTGTTTACTATATAGTGGAAATGTTCACAGATTATTGGAAGCATTTTTCACTTCCCTTGATAGAGTACAGGGTTAGGATATGCTGTGCTTGAAGCACCTGCCTCACACACTGCATTCTTCTGGAAAAACCCTCACTTGAGCCTTTATGAAAATATTTATCTTTAACACACATTTCAGAATGTCTGATTAATATTTGAACTACACTCACTGGAAGTGGACCTGGCTTTTCCCTCAGAGTTTGCAGAGAACCAACAGGAATAAGGGTCTGATTTGATGATCAATTCTGGTATTCATTATAATGAAGATAAAGTCATTACGATGTGAGCTCTTCTCCTTCCCTTTCCCCTCTCAGCATTGTCATTTTTTTTTTTTAAACATGCAAGACAGCTACTCCAGCACAGACATAAAATTAGTTTTGCTCAATGGATTTCTTGTCATGCATGTGCAAAAAGCTTCATTTACCTCCAATTTAAATTTTTGTTTTCCTCTGGTGACTCATTTTGCAGCATCTGTGTTTATTCTATAACCTGTGGATAAGGCATGTTTTCCTAGCTGGGAGCTGGCTGGGCTTTAGCTGATGTCTGCCATGTGTTGGTTTAGTCTTGCATGCAATTCTCTCTTGATTTCTCTCACAGTCAGCATTTTCCCAAAGTGCTCCACACAGGTCTTTTGGGAAACCCTTCAGGTAAAGTTCATCTTCAGGCTTATGCAAGACATCACAGGTTCTTTGTCCTTTGTTACAAAGTTTATTTCTCTCCTGTAAATATGCATACTTCACTAGTCTGTGAGAGATGATTTATTATTTTAGTTCACCTCTTGCTTTGTAGATTCTGTATTGATCACAGCAATTTGATCTGTTTGGGGTTTCTTGCATTTTACACTTATTTCTGGGTATCGCTTAATTCTGTATCTGTGCTTTGTGGATAACAGGAAGAAACTTACACACCAGAAAGGCTAATGACAAGAAAGAGGTCAAGTTTTCCAAGATGATCTTTAGTCAATAACATGAATTTTGGAGTTGCTTTTTATCTATGAGAGATTAAACTTTGTTCAAGTACTCCTGTCTGTATGTTTGCCTTCTACTTACAGTATAAACTTTGGTTATATATTTTATCTGTTCTTATTACTGTAGAAATGGTCACATAGGTGCTTGAATATATCTTAGGCTTTCTGTGGTATTCTCTGAGCCCCTCCCTAAGTAGCCCTTGTCTAAGTGCCTGGTGTTTTCTGAGAAGGCCCTTTTGGAAACTAATGAGAGCTTTACCCAAGCATAGACTGTAAAATTGACCCATTGTCTTGCAATGATTTATATGAAGTTGTAAATGACTATGTCAGGATTCATATTGTTGATATCTAGATCTGTGGTTTTCACTGTTAAGTTGCTTTTGGGTGGTGTTTAGCAGAGTGTTAACCTGTGTTATGTTAGGAAGTGTTTTATTTGTGGTGTTTGAGATGAAGCAGTTCTTGTATCAAGTACCAAATTACTTGTGGGATGTAAAATTGTTTAACTTTTAACATTTGCTTAGGAACAGTTAGTATGTTTCTGTCCTCTAGGAATACTGCAATGGCAAGATTACCCCAAAAATTATTTTGATACAATTCATAAAAATTAATATTGTGTAAAAAAGAAAATTTTGACCTTCTTTTTATGTGGCTGTTTGTGTCATTCAGATTTTTTTTCTGCTCAGCAGGGCATCACACAGCGTTACAAGCTTAATGTTATGGTCGACTGCTTTACTTACCTCTTCTTACTTAGCATTTACTACTTTATTAGAGGCTGCTTGTGGCTTTGTCCCTTCCTTTGTTACTGAGGTGTGCTTCAGCATGAAGTGTTTGTGTGTGTAAATGACAACTCACTCCACGCTGTTATAACTCAAAGGGATGATAGGGATGATGGATTGCTTGCTGAAATGAAATACCAGCTTTATTTATAACCTCCCCTCCAAAGGTTCTGATTAAGATACTTCAGTACAGACACATTTCTTCAGAGCCTTTACGTTCCTCCATTTAAAACTGCCTTGATAATGCTGTGTGCAATAAGAACTTGTGTCCGTGCTGATGCAAATCTTTGGTTTAAAGGACTGCATGTGTGCATGGACTTTTTAAGCAGGCATGGGTCACGTAGGTTTTTGGAACAGGAGGAATGCTCTCTGTTTTCTTCACTGCAGTGTGCATGTGTAATTTTGTTTGGGGATCCAAAGCACCTGTGGCTCTCCGTGGCTGCAGTAGAGTGACTGTGGCTGCAATGCAGCCAGACAGTTCTCTGTGGGTTTATGAATGTATCATCCCTCTCCCATGACAACACGCACAGATCTCATTTCTGCTGTATGTTTGCTACTTCTAAGAACTGAATGAGTTCTTAAATGATAGTAACTACTTTAAAATGCCTGCTGTTTAAAATGCCTCCCACCAAATTGCCAAAAAAACAACAACCAAACCAGTTACTTCAGCTACTACCAAACCATTTCCACATACAAAAACTGCTTCTCTCCAAGTCTGTACATTCCTCTACAGTGGACAGACCCAGTCAGGCAGGCTAATTCAAAAAATGAGAGGAAAAAGGCAATTCTGGTTACTCTTTTCTTTCACATTTTCAATTCAGATTTTCTCATAGGCTTTTGGGCTGGAAACAAATGAGATTAGGTGGGTTCTACTGCATACAGCATCAAGTCTGAGTATTGGTGATAGGGACATATTCTAAAAAGGGAATCAGCTACCACTGGGCAAAAGACTGAACACTGTGGCTGGAGTTTACTCTCACCAACTGATTCTACTGAAGTGAAACTTCTGTTTTGAAAGCAGGCATAGGATCTAAAAGAGATTTACCATTAAACTTTTTTCATTTGGTAGTAAAATCCTGAGGACACTGTTAACCTTTGCTATGTGGTAGGGCATCATCTGTTGGGCAGAGTCTAAGCGACTGGTATCAAACCTAATTCAATTTCCAGAGTCTTTCTGTAGCTCTTTTTCCTGTTAGTGCTGTCAATGATTAGTTTTTCTCAAAGACCATGCTAAGTAACTGATCAGAAAAGATCACGTGTGAACCCTGAGTCTGCTCCTGAAGGTGGTAGAGAGACAGAGTAAAATGCAAAGTATTCATATGCTTGGCATCTAAATCCAGGTTGTGTTTCCTGCCAAAGGTATAGCTACAGCTGTTGGCTTAGCTTGGTAAGTGTAAAGATAAGACAGGTCAAGAACAAAGGAAAGTGCTAGTGCCAAATAGTTCTCACAAAATAATTTACTTTCCAATGCTCTCAATATTTTAGCATTTTTATGGCAAGGGTATGAGAGCTATTCTGATTAATTATATTTTATAATATATTCCTTTAAAGGCACTTTCCAGTAGATGATAATGGATTGGGTCAGATTTGGTTTAGACACTGTATTCTCCCTATTGAAGTAGGGAGACTTGAGGAGTACGAGAAAACCCCGAACATCTAAACCTGAGCCCTAGGGAATTCTCATATTTCTTTCTACAGGTCATATCCTGAGGTTGTCATAATCTGTAATACAAAGCCTTTCTGATTTGTACAGCTTGGCCCCAGCAGGCAGTTCATAACCTGAAAGGCAAGAATATTCCCAGTGAGAGCTGTGTAGCTGTGCAATGAAACTCTAGAGTTTATAGAGATGCACTTATGTGTTGCCACATCCAAACTCTTATATTTTGCTATTGTTCCCAGGATAAATAGAATGATTTTGCAGAGACTGTGCATTAGGAGATTATCCTTTACTTGAAGGGAAAGCAAGCTAGGTTTCTGTGTAACAGAGTCCTCAAAGAATGCCCCAAGAAAGGCAATGACAAATATTGATGGCATGAAAACTGAGGACACACACCATTTGGGAAGGGTAAACCTGCAGGGCTTTTTTCCTCTTAGCCTTGCCTAAAGTATGAAGAAGATCTGTCAAGTGACTCTTGCCCATACAGAGGTGTGAAGACTCTACAAATGTTTGGAAACTGAGAAAATCTGACACCTGCAATGTGAGACAGCACCTAGCAAAAGAAACTTTTAAATATGAAGATGGTGAATAATACTTGTATGAAAAAGTTCCTTTTCTTTCAATATGAGAAATATTATGTGCAGTTTTGAAAACACCATGAGTTTGGAAAGCAGTTAATTATCAGTAACTATTTTGGGCAAAGGTTTGTTCAAAACAGTGAAAAATGTTCAGGTGCACTTTTCTACAGTTCTAAACAGTCTGAGCAACCTATATAACTTATAAGGAAATAGAGAAAAAATTCTAGTGTTTAAGTTTCACAGACATCATGAACTGGTGCAACAGGTGGCTCTAAGTAGCCTCGCCAGCAGCTGTAATTCATTAATATCTTGATTTTGGGATCAACATACACATCACAACTCCAGCCAACCCTTCCCTTAAATTTAAAATATTGCCCTATGGCTGCAGAAGCCCTGGTATTGAAGATATGATGCAAAACATTGGTAAGGCAAAATCTCTATCATTTCTAGGCAGGGGAAATAGAAGTTTTGATAAAAGACATTGGCTGAGGACTTTTCTAAGGTTGTGAGCTAAATTCTAGAATTGTAAATTTGAATCTCCTGTGCAGATTAGTGCCTACACCCCTTTTCAGAATAGGGCAAACCCAGGTGACAGGTTGCATATATTTGAAGCCCTCAGCTAGTTAAATTATTTGGTGGGAGCTGCTTCAGAAGCTACAGGACTTTCACAGAGACTTGCTGTAAAATAATCAAGGTCAGATTTGGGTCAGGTTAAGCTAAATCCTGATCAGACTGCTGATAACTGCTCAAAGGGAGCATAAGCAGCAGTGAGAAGGGGATGGAGAATGAGAGGGAATATCTGGGCTCGTTTCACCTTAGTTTTCTGTGCCTTTTGATGGTAGCAGCCTTCATGTTATTGGATGAATTTCATTAATTTTAACTCTCTTCTTAGGAGGTCAAAACTTTTTTTTTTCTATTCCTGATGAAAAGCCTTTTAAGGATCTCATAACTATATGCTGAGTAATCAGGTCATAGGCATTTGTGTGTATGCCTAGAAAACAAATCATAATGTTGAGGTGACTACTGGAAACATTGATATTTGGCAGGATTGGGGTAGTTTGAGCTGTTTGTCTCTACCTGCTTCACTTCAAAAGGTTAGGCTGAGTTAATTTTGGCTTTTTGCAGTGCTGCTGAGGATACAACTGTGGTTCCCACTGAGGCATTATACTGCTGTAATGATTAGACTTCATAGTCTGTCTGTGCTTGTCAGCAACTGATACCTTTAAAGAATTTCTTTGGAAGATGCTGTTTGTGTTGTTTTGACATAATGTCAATTTTGTATAGATATTTATATATTTTTTACAATGCATCAACATACCCAAAACTAACCACCCACAAAATCTCAAGAAAGTGGGAGGAAAGCTTTTGACATTCCTTTGTAACTCTGATATAAATTGGGATATCAGGAGTGTGTGATAGTTATAGATGAAACTTTGTCTGTTTTTTATGCCCCCCCTTCACCAAGTTAAATAGAATTATCTCCATGTACTATCAGTAAGACTTGAAATTTAGAGAAATGGGACAAAGTGTTAGACACAATGTATTTTTTCTATCTCAACATTAGGAAAAAATATCTAGAGTAAAGGTAGAATATTGTAAAACTTGCAGTGGCATTTGGGATTTATAGCGAGCAGGTGACAATATAACAATTTAAAAGGCAACAGTATGAATTGTGGATAACTAGGAGCATATGGTCCTGGCTGAAACCTCTTGTACACATCTCTGTCTTTATGAGTGATTAGTATAGCTTTTCTGTTTTGATTATGACTGTTTTAGTAGTAAATAGTATAAAATACCCTTTAACAGGACTTGCTGTCTGCTTTCAGACACGATGCCGCTCTCTTAGTTTTGTTCATTTGATTTATGAGAAGTTTGCAGAAAGACATTAGTATGCTGGTCCCAACACAAGAATTTGGTACCAAATATCTGCTCAGATACTTTTCGGTAAATCTGTAGTCATTTGGGAGCTAGAGACAGGATAAAGGTTTGCAAAGAAGCTGAGGACCCAATGGTAAGACAAGAAGCTGCTGGCAGTAGCTTTATTTCCTGATAAGGTACATCTGTCTCCCTTCTCTATCTTTCTACCCTTCCTTGGCCTCTCTACATCTCATGAATAAAATGAAGGCTAATGGTCCTCTGATAAAAGAAGCTAAAGGCTTATCAGAAGTAGCTGCATGCATTTAAGATAGTCGCCTTACTGTACAGTAATTCTAAGAAACCTTTAGCTCTTGCAGCTTTTTCTGGAGGTGCAGATTTGTTTGTGGTGGCTCTGACCATTCTGGTTCTGCATGCTTTTACTTTAGAAGGAATGAATTAGCTGAAAATGTGTTAAAATTTACTTTTGCTGTAGCAATATCCTATTCTCAAAATTTTCAAACAGCATTTCAGCAAGAAAAAGATACTTATTGGCAATGGGGTTAATGTGGTATTTGGATGCTTCAGAGTGAGTTGTTTTCTCACCCTTTAATTATTTTTCCATTAAAAAAAATTAAAAAGCTGGTAAGTTTTATTTATTAATTTATTAATACAGAGCATGATGAGGAAGCCCAAATAAAAATGGCTTCCAGGTTGTTATGTCCTGTCATGCAGTAGAGATAGGTGTTGTGGACTAGCAAGACAAAGACTATTTTTTGATTTGTCCCTCTTTTTTTTTTTTTTTTAATTTAAGCTACTAAGTGCATATAGCTAATAACATGAAATAATGCTCTCTCAGTATTTCCTGGTATGATGAACTGATCTATTTTAATTAGCAGTTGCTGATCCAGCTGGGATGAGACTTTAGCTCAAGCAAATCTAAATCAAGCAGTGCCTGTGATGATGGCCTCTGGCCCATCTAAACTACTTCTCTCTCTGCTGCTGCGTGTAGAGACGTACTGTGACAATATCAAATTGAGGAAATTGCTTGCAATGGATTGCTGAGAAGCCATGAATTGTTTTATATCTAGAGCTCTGTATCTTTAAAAATCAGATTGCTTAGTACGTGGTGAAAGAAATACCTGAGTGGGTCTGTTTTCCAGAGTATCTATTATTATAGCAAAATTTGAAATCAAGGAGGTGTGAGGGACTAATACCTTCCAGAAGCCTGAAGGCATAAGACAAAATTTAAAAAAAAAAAAATGAGCTTTTTTACTTAGTTCATTATAACACTGTGGGAGATCAGTATCAGGGAAGTTTAAATGCAGAGGATAATAGAAGCATTGCACGAAGTTTCAGAGAAGAAAATAATTTCCACTGCCCTCTGCTGACTGCAGGCTGTGCAGTGATGCAGCTCTGCTCAGCCGTGTGTAGCTGAGAGCTCTCCTCAGAGCCCTGCACTGAGCAGTAGGTGTGAGCCACGTTATGAATGGAACTGTGAGTGAGTCATACTTGGAGGATAACGTTTTGCTGCAGGTGCTGCTATAATATCTGAAAGCTTTTCTTTATGCTCACCTGCAATGAGCCATGATGTATTGGCAGATGTGAAAAGCTTTTTCAGGTCCATTTTGACTGCCAGGTTACACACACTACTTTGCCCCTTTCACTGCTTGAAACTGTAAATTTCGGGCTCCTAGAGAGGTATGAAACACTGCTCTGGACTATTTTGTGTTGCACAATGTCAATTTTATCCCAGTCCTCATTGAAGAAAAGATGAAAACAAAATAAAAACAAATAAAAACCCCAATAAAAATAAAGAAAAAAAAATAGAGAAAAGGTTTGCCCTGTCTTTCCCAGAAGAACTTGAAAATACTTTAGGTGGCAAATTAGGCTTTAGTGTTACAGCACCTTCAAGCATTTTCTTAACCCCTGATGCTTTTGAGGTCAAAACAGTCTTTGGCAGCTACCTTAGAATGAAGGAGCAGCAACTTTCCTTTATTGTCAATGTTATGATTAAACAGGCTTAAGACACAGTGTGAGAACAACACAGCTCCAGCTTGCTTACTGTGCTGTGGATTACTTGGGAGCCTCGATTTACCCATCTAAAGGTTAAATAATTTCCCTTTAACTGTTTGTAGACTGGATCCTAGTACCAGGTTGTGACAGTGCTAGTGAAACAGAAGGTTGAGGCTGGTTCAAATACTACAAATCAGAGCAAGGAAATAGGGTAATTTTGAGTACTATAAGAATTATGTCTCTATATAGTATTTCTAAAAATTGATTCTACCCTTTTTCATATTATTCTCATGTCTTTTTCACTCAACTTCTGTAACATCTCTGTGCTTCAGTATTCCGATATTCACCCTCAGTTTCTGTAGTGTCTTGATGCTCTCACTTAAACTGGAAATGTCAATGTACTAGTTTCCTGTACTGGTTTCTCTGAAGCAATTTCTTTGGATGTTATGTGCAGGTATTGATGTGGTCAAGCATCAGACACCTTCTACATTTTCTAAACATAAAGGAAGGCAGCACTTCAAGGCTAGGCTACTATTACAGGGCAAGTAATTACTCTGGGTCAGTAGCTGTATTTCAGTAAATACCACTTGGTTAGATCAGGTCCCAGAAGGAGATTAAAAAGAGCAAGACACTTGGCAGGTAAGTCTTTTATCTCCTCCTGGGCGCTGTGCAATGTGGCTGAATGTTACTTTGTAGGCTTAGGGTAGCTCAGGTGAAACTACATGAATAATGTGTGGGCACAGTCAGGTCTGAAGATCTTGAGGGTGTGTTAGATATGCTTATATACCATGAGGAATGCAAAATGTGAGGTAGAGTCTCAATTTTGTAAATAAGTATTTTCATCAAGCTATTATAATTTGTGGTTGTGCTTCCATTCAGAGTTCTTCCAGGCTGCAGTTTCCTCTTTCATGTTCAGTACCACAAGTGGTCTTCAGGGTTTCTTGGATGCTGCTGCTGTGCAACCTGTCCTGTTGGCAGCCAGAGCTGCCTCTGAATCCTGTATCTTCCTCTCCTGTAGATTTGAAGTACTCTTGGCACTTTCACAGGAACACGTGGGACCTGCTGCAAGAAAGCATGTGCCCCTGATCTGATGCCTGCGCATCCGAGAAAGGGTTTGGAAGGTTATGTGCCTGCACAGTGTGAATGCACCCGAGGGTCAGGACGTGGATGGGTAATGTAGGTACTTAGCTTATCACACCTGCAGTGTCCAGTATGTTCAGTTCAGTGGCTGAAGGCATAGTTCTGTGTGAAATGGTTGTCTAGCCTCTGCATCCTTAAATCAGGTCAGTGATCGCAGTTAAATGTAGCTTGGAGGAAGGCAGCATATGAAAGTCTGTCTTTTTCTTTAGCAAGAAACTTGATAGCAAGAGCCGTGCCAACATTAAAACCTGTACAGTTCTGAATGCTTCCATAGATGGAGCACTTGCAGAATTCCAATTAGCACTAGTTATAAAAGATGACCTTGTAAAGGAAGGTAAACCCTAAGAATGCACTTGTAAAATAATGTTTGGTTGACCTATTCCAGGAGGTGAAAAAACCTCACTATTGTTGTCCTGTGTGTTCAAAAAACCTTTCAACGGGTTCCAGCATGTTGTATAAGGAGATAAATCAACTGTTGCTTTTTCTTGAAAGAAAAGCCCTTTAGAAGAAGGTGCATGGGATTTTACCAAATTTAACTTTGGCTACTGCTTGTCTCTTGCACTCATCTGATGCACATTTTTTTTCAGAAATCCCATGATTGCAGAATGAACCCCAAACCATGAACTGTGACTGCCTATATGTTGCTCCATTTGTTTTACTCTGATACCTTTAATTCAAGGAATTTGGACTTTGCAGTACTTTTCAGGATCAATAGGTACAGAACTGCATTGTAAGTCTTTTGTTTCATTTGGCAATTGAATATTTACAGTGGTGGTAAGAGGGAAATTTTATACTGCAAGCAGATTTGGTGACTGCTTTGGCTTCTTTGACAAAAAGATACCCCAAATATATCTGTCTATTGACTGAGTTAATTAGCTATAAACCCACTTAGAAATAGACAATTGATAGTTTTTTATTAGATGAGCACAGATAATTTAGAAGTTATTAATCTTGCAAACAAACTGCAAGCTCTGTAAACAGCTATGAGTACAATTATGATTACATCTTTCTAACATTCATTTGATCACTGGAAGTAGAGCTAATTTAACCTTCTTCACAACACATTTGCAAGGTGTAATTGATTGGTACTTGATGGCAGTTCTGTCAGGCAGGTATAGAAATAGCATGCAGATGATTCAATCTATCCCAATCCTGTAGGACAAGAAGGAGTAAGATATATCATCTTTTATTTGATCTGAACTCAGATCATGTGAGACTGTCTGCTTGTGAAGAGAGTAGAAAGTTATCATTTTCACATTGTCATTACTCTGAAGAGGACTGCAAATTAACAGTTCAAAGGAGAATTCTTTTCCTAGTAGATTGCTGTAGAGTTTATAAAGCTGTATTCTTAATCAAATTTGAACTATTAGTTTGGTTTTGGACTAAGTACATGCTCTTCAGTGAGAATTAACATTTCTTCCTTCTAGTTCTGATACCTGTAGCAGAGCTATCAAGAGAAGAATGTTCTCAGCCAGGTATGAGAAGTAGGATATAATGATGACATGGATGATTATGACTAGATTTATTGCTAATTCAGTATTTAGATACTGCAATGCAGTATCTAAATAACAACACTGTCATTTTTTTTCCCTATTGATTATGCTATAATTAGCTTGTGGTATCTCTTGTTGAGGAACATGAGTTTCAGTGAGACCTCCTTGCTGTCCAAATTTTTTTAGAGAAATCTAGGTCTGATTAGGATCACTTAATCTTACATTTGATCAACAGTCCATGTCTAAAGAGTCAAGTATAAGAAGGCTTGGCTAGAAATGTGCAAATTGAATCTTTGGCCTTGCAGAATGCATGATTACAAAGCAACAAAGCACCTAAGTAGCTTAAGGTTTTCTCCCCTTATTTGATAGGACTTGAATGATTTTACTTGCCCTTCCAAAAGTGACTGTTTCCCCTGCTTTCAGCCAGGTAAACCCTGCGGATTCCTTGTTGGGGCAGGGATTAATCCAGAAGCTGCTTGCAACCTTTGAAGGCTGTTTTCTTTGTTTTAGTTTAACTTTTATTCTGACTTGTAACTTGTATGCCCTGAGTCCCTAGATACTGTTAGATGCTCATGTGCTTATTCAGGACTAAAGAAGCTGCAGTTGATAGAAGAAAGAACCAGTTACTTGCTTTTATAATGTGACAGCTATTTGGGGTGCTTCCTGTCCTTTTCCATATTTACTTATGTTGCTACTTGTTGCCAGAGCAGTTTGTTTTCTAGTTCGTCTTTACTATACTTGCAGATATTTGGTAGGCAGAAAGGCAGGGGCGTGTGTTGAAACAAAAACCTATGGGCAAATTGTTGGTTTAGAGCCCTTTCTTGGCAGTCAGAAAAGATATTGAGGGATAGTCAAGTCACAGATTTGGAAATAATGTCTTAACAGTTATTAAAAAATATATAACAACATTGTGGTCTTTCTGGCTCTAGAAGAGAAACTGAGCTCGCTCTCCAATTTCCTGAATTGGGGGCACTAGAAACTCATCTTGAACCTTAAAGAAACCACTCTTGGCATTAGTAGAACCTGTACCTGTTTGAGAGGAATCAAACTGATCAGGTCCTTGTGAGCAGCTCTGTGCCTTGACTCCTGGGAGGATTTGGGGCTGACACGGGTCAAATTTAGGTAGTGTTAGACCAATTCAGGATTCAGGGGCCAGGAGGAAGGCCAGCAGAACACGGATATCGTTAGCATAGCATTTTATGTGGACTAGTTTAAAATCCTTACCCAATTCTGTAGAGACTTTTGATGTTCCCCATACATCGTGTGGGAAACCCTGGGGTTTGATTCCACTTGAGAAGTCAAACTGCTAAAGGCTCAGACTCTATCTAGTCTGTCCTGATGCAGGGCTCTTTATGTAACAGTTTAGATAAACCAGAACTTCTACTCAGCAGGTGCTATTCATTTGGCAAATCAGTTAACAGCCCTCAACACTGTGTCAGGAAAATTAAAGCCAGATCTGTTCCATCAAGCCCTGTTCTGACCTATCAGATCACATCACCTGGCTTTCCCTCCCATGTGGGTAAATAATGATAATCTAGTGCTGTTCCTAGTGCAGGACTATAATGAAGGTCTTCTGTAGGCAGGTTATCTGGTGTTTAGAGCCACACCAATACACTGGGGTGAATCTGGAGTCCCAATGCGAGGGATGTGACATTTATCAGAATGCTAACTGGTGAGTGCTGTTTGTGTGGGAAGAATGTAGTATTACAAAGTGCAGATATCCTTATTTTTATCCTGGTGTCCTGTTAAAACTGAAAGTGCTAAATCTGAAGTGTAGTGGCTAATACATGTGTACTTCTACACAAGGCATTTGTTTTGATCAACTCCTCCTGTTATAAAATTCAGAAGAGTTTGAACAGAACGATTTCTCCATGGAAGTCAGCTCTACGTTGTTGTCATATGAGGAGATTAAAGGTTTGGGTTTTTTTCTCTTCTGTAGCAAAACTATACAGCTGCACAACTATTTCCCCAAGATCTTCAGGAAGTCAGGGATGTCCATGTAGAAAAATTAGTGCTTCAAATCAGGTCTCACAGTCCTTCTTTTGGAGAGAATTTTTGAGCAATGCTAGCATTGCCTTCACCTTTTACAGGAGCCTTGGGAATGCAAGGCAAGCAGCTTTCTGTAGGATAGTGCCTTCCACAATTTCCTTAAACAAACAAACAAACAAATGTACATTTTGGTTTATTTGTTTTTAGTGGGGCTTGCAGTAAATGTGGATCCCACAGCTTATTCACGTCAGACTGCTGTGTAGCAGCACATGAGGTAGACTGTTTCACTCATTTTGGCGTACTGCAAAATGACACATCTGAATTATTTGTATGAATTCTTTATATACAATATTATTTAGAATAAAAATGAACCCCTTTTGTTGTATGTAAAAGAAGCATGTTGGCATATTCCTTGTAAACTCACACTTGGAGTTGATTCTGATGCAATAAAAAAGATCCACACATGAACTGCTGATTATTTTCTTCAGACTTACATATATTTTTGAGGGCTGTTTGCATTTTTACCTGCCATAATGAAGACAGGCTTCTATAGGCACACTGATGTCAGAAAGTATATGCTCTGGCTAGGTAAGTAACTTTTTCAGGCATTGTCTTTAGGGGAAGAAAAAAATCAAAATTTCTTAAAGGTCACTTTGTAAACCAATAGTTTGTGTCAGTTCTGTAGTTCTGGACACTCACCAGTGGTCACTTATAATTGAACATAGTAAGAAAATGTCATATCTTGTCTTTTTGTCACTTGTTCTTTATCTTTCTGAAGTGCAACTTCACTCCTCTCCCAACCCCCACTGGCTTTTGCATTTCAGTAGTTCTGTTTCAGTGCATCTTGTTAAAAAATGTTTCAAGTGATCCTATAGGTATGCTTTTCTCCACAACAGAGAAATTTATCAAAATTTGTATTTTGCCCCAATAAGAAAATTTTAGAATAGTGTCACATTTCTATCTTACAACATTTTTTTTTCTAAGGAATGAAATATGAAACTTCCTTCTGACAAATGTTCTTCTCTCTGCTGTTGATCCGTGGCATAAGTGCAATGCCAAATTACCTGTGCATTTGTGCTCCTTTCCCTCATTTGTATTGCAATTATAATTATAAGGGAAGTGTTTGGTGTATTTCAAGTAGAGTTTGGAATGCAAGATTTTGTCTTGATCCTGGGAAAACACAGTTGAACTGCAAAGACATCTTTACTTGTAGGTGCCCTTAGGATGTGAAGTTTTGTTTGAGTGTTCATCTTAAATGATGATTACCAGAAAGCTGTATTTTACTGCTAGTGATCATCTAGTCTATGTCGACTTGCTTTTCCATGGTGCTTTAATATATTAAGTGCTTAGCTTTGCTTTTATTAACTGCCTGTCTTTAGCATAAGTGTGAGGAAGTTCTGAAGATGTGGTTGAGCCAAATACTTTTAGTTAGGTTTTGGGGTAATATTAAATTACCTGTAGAAATTAATTTTATGAGAATTCTGATGAAACACTTGCTAAACAGCACATCTATTCTTGCCGGAAACCTATTAAGCTTTACAGGCACGTGCTTTGCAATTACTACACTTCATAGCACCCCAGGAATTTTAAATATGTATGTATGGACTAAAACTCTTGGATCATGCAGTTATCCCATGGCAAAGCAAAAGACAAGATGTATACACAACATCTAAAAACAGTTATTGGATATGTGCACATGTGGTGTCCAGCAGTGACTACCTCTCTTGCAGCTGGGCAGAAATTGCTGGTTGCATTGATTTCCAGTTGGACACATCAGTAAAGAAAATCAGTGTGCAGGGTAAACACTTTACAGAAATATTCACTTTTGGCTATGCTGAAAATAGGTAGCCAGTGAGACTTATAATGTTTTCAGCATGTCCCTCCAAACTGGGAGCTAGTGCCATCTTGCCTTCAGCCTCTCGAGTGCTCATTCAGTCACCCTCATCTGACTGCTTAGCATATAACTGTGTTTTGTACTCGGCCTGACTGTGCTACAAGTGCAGCTTCATCATCTACAGCAGCAGCAAATAACTGGGATCCTTGAAAGAATGATAGGCAAATGAATCTCTCTGACAGTACATCAATTAACTTAGTAATGTATTACAATTGCCATCGGTGAGGAATACAAGCTGGAGCAACCTTGAGCATATCAGAGCTCTGCAGGATCCTGGCCTTGCATGCCTTGCCAGTGCAGCACTGCTAAAGGGTGAAAACAGCTAAACAATGCTTGCAGAATTCAGAACTAACATTTTCAAGTAATACTGGTGGGTTCACTACAGCACAGCTTCTTCTCCCTTTGCATGCAGAGTTTGAGACCACCCTCCCCCACAGCATGCTCCCCATGCTGGCAATTAATGGGAAAAGAGTTTGCAGGATACCGCTGCAATTGTGTGGTACCAGCAAGCTGGCACTGGAGTTGCTGGATCCATGCTGTTCAATTAGGGCTCCACAGACTTCCAAAGCAGCTTGGTAGAATACCACAGCTTCAGTTTGCTGCTTCTGTCCTTTGGTTCTCTGCTGCTTGCTTTAGCTGCAGAAAGCAGGGGCAAGTAGGTTGTGGATAGGTGGAGGTCAGTCTTCTCTCCTAGGCAGCAAGTGATAGGGCAGAGAGGAGATGGACTCAAGCTGCACTAGAGGAGGTTTAGATTGGATATTTAGGAAAAATTTCTTTACAGAATTGATCATCAAACACTGGAGCAGGTTGCCCAAGGAAGGGGTGGAATCACTGTCCCTGGAAGCATGTAGATGTGCTGTGTAGAGACATGGATTAGTGATGGACTTTGGCCGTGCTGGGTTAATGGTTGGGCATGATCTTAAAAGTCTTTTCCAACCTAAATGATTCCATGAAGTGTGTTAACAAGCCCTCAGGTATTACTCCAGAGGCATATCTGATCAGTCAAGGTCTGCAAAGAGAGATTGCAAGCAGGATTATGTGTTTCTTTTTCTTTGTGTTCCCCAGAATATGCACAGAGTAAGATAGTAGCCACAGTACCTCAAATTTTTGCCACTATGCATGTAGTACCTGGCATGGTACTTGTATAGGAGGACTTAGCTGCAACTTCATAGTGAGAATAACACCCATGAAGACCTAATTTAGTTTTCACCTACCCCAGGGTGATCTGGTAAAATCTTCTCTAAGGAAGGCCCTCATACCAGAGATATTTCTTTGGATTGCTAGCTGCAGGATCTCTGGAGGGAAGGTGATTCTTTAAAGCTGATGCAATCAATTCTAACCTCTTAAGGTAAGTCCTTGATGGAATTCCTGATTAAAAAGCTTACTGTCCCGTGTCATCTTCAAAAAAATATCAGAAGTCAAATATTTTAATATATGAAGATGCAAGAGTATTAAATGCAAGAATACTAATTCTACATGTTAACTTTTTTTCCACATTCCCGCGTGTGTCCCAAAGGTAGGACAGCTTTTGCAAGAAGGAGAAAAAGAGGACATGGCTAACTAATGACTGTCTGGATCATAATACAAACTCAAAGAGGGCAGGTAGTGCTCAATTTTATAATTTAATGTCCTTCTGTTACGGCTTCCATGGCTTCAGTTTCTTTTGCAAAGATGATAGTAAAGACTTATCACTTTCTTCAAGTCCTAAAATAGAAATGCATATATTTTGCGTGGTGGCATTTTCAGTTTTTCCCCTTTGCTTTCATTTTCTGAATGCAGTGAGAATATGCAATGTGAGATAAGTATTTAATGTTTTTCTTTTTACCTTTTAAAATAACTTTGGAGAAGTGCAGCTTTCTTAGGTTTATAAATGTTATAATATTCATTGGTAAAGGAAGAAGATACTTTTTTGAATCTGTTTCTTCCAAGTGGAAAGGCACATTTGTTTCATAAAAACTTTTCTGTTTATTGTTTAGTTACCTGCATAAAACTGGAGTTTTAAAATTTTTTCTAGCATAATTAGAATCTTTGGCTTGCTGATAGTTTCAAATATAAAGAACTTGACATATGGCTGTCCTACGTTAAAAATAGTAGTCTGCAGGAAAGAATATAACTTCTTAAATAATTATTAAACCTTGATTGTTTACTGTTTTGGCATAGCTAACTACCTTTTTTTTTTTTTTTTTGATAGACTATTTTGGTGAAAGTGACACATTTATGTTCACAAATCTCACTTTCTATGAAAATTTTCTATACTGTTCAACAGGGTCTATGCAAGGCACTCAGACAATGATGGGCTATTTCATTATGCCCTTATCAAAGAATGTGCTATGTAATGTGATTTTGAGTGATTTTTTTCAATTAAGGTGTACCAGTTTCCAGTTATAACTCTCTTCCTAACTAATAATATTTCTTCAGTCTCATTAAGGTATGTTATGCAAGTATCAATTGAGAGCTATCATTTAGTTCTTCTGCATGTAATAAAAGCAAAGAACTGAGGAAGGAGACCAAGCTCATTTGCCAGTTTAAGCTTTCATAAACACTTCTAACAGAGCTTGAAAAATAAAGGGTACAGTTTAAAATTCATTCAGCCTCCTACACTGACCCTACTCCTGCTGTCCTTATTGCAGGGACAATCCTGTTTCACCTCTGGTGGTAGCTTTACATCCAGGCTTATAGGACAATTTTTCTTTGCTTTTTAAGGACTCAGTCTTCATGTAGGAGCCAAATGTCTGTAATTGCTCAGCAATAAAGGTTCAAAGTATGTTGTTGGATCTCTGAAAATGCAACAGTCTTGTGCATGTTGAATTGCTGCTATGTATCTAACAGACCTATAAGGAACACTACTACCATTTTATTATATTAATATTCCTAATAATAATTACACTATATAACATTCTTCCCTCTTTCTTTTATTTTTTTAATTTAGAGTTTCTTAAAAATCATATTTTGATGTTCTTTCTGCTGTTGGGTAGTAATTTTCTCAGCAAATACCAAGTCAGACTACAGGCAAAGCAAGTGTTGTTCAACATGATTAAGGATATTGGAATTACCCTAAATTGTTAATCTTGCACAAATACAATTGTATTTGAAGTTCTTCTTTTCTGCCAAGGGTGGGGGGGATTGATCTCTTAAATTGAGTTAGAAATACAGTATTAATAAATTGAGATTTATGCACTGAACCACCTCCAATGTAATTTGTTTTGTACAGATTATAAGGCATAAGGGACCTTTTCACTGCATTTCAACAGAAATTCAGTAGTCTGATAGATATGCAAGGGATTTAAATTAGCTTTAACTTACACTTCTGTGATTTAAAGTGTTCACATATAGCAATCAAGGCATAGTCTTTTTCCCTGAGTTACTGCGCTAAAATATTTGCAATAACACCATAGCTTTATGACTTTATGGTTGAATTGTCAAGTAGAATATGTTTTTGTCTAGTCCTTATTGGGATGCTTAGCTGGAACATCCACAATGGCAATGACGGTTTGGGGTCCACCCCCTCCACCCCCAATCCTTTATAGTTCAGGCTGTGCCTAATTGAATTCACATTTATATTTAGGTTGAGTAGAAATGAGGAGTTGTATCTGTATGCAAAATATGGGCTGACAGAAATTTCTGCCCCGCATGCCTCTAGGTGTCCGTGATTTGGTGGTGAAGGTGATTTACCTGCTATTAGTCACAACAATGGGCCTCTGGGCAAAACAGCATCAAACCAGACAAAAAGCCTACAGTGCCATACAGTCAGCAAGGTTAGGACCCAGGAGGGTGAAGGAAAAAAAGAGATTTGCTGCTGAATTTAAAAGGCAGCTCTTATACCTCTCCTCCTTTAAACTTAAGAGAAAGAAAAAGAAGGCAATGATGGGTGGAACAGTGAACCACAGATGGTTTCAGACAGTCTGTTCAGACTATGAGGAAATATCTCTTGAGGCAAAATAATAGGTTTTTATAATAATATGCCAGACATAGGTTAGGCAAATATATATGGAGACGGTTTAGCTCTGCAGAGCAGTGTGCTGCTTTGACCACCACAACTATAGCAGCTGGTAAAGTTGCCTTCTTCAGAAGTTGAAGGCACTTCTGAGAAAATGTGGAGTAATTCACTTCCCTGAAATGCCTGTTTACTTGGGGAAAGTTGCTTGATACTAAATGGACTTGTACTCTCTGCCACATTCATTAAGCCATTGAACGTTCGTTGTGATTGCGGAGCAGGGGCATAACTCATGTCACATAAACAAGCTGGAAGTACTGTTATGTGAAAAGGATGATGTGACTGTAGCTAATATTAGGCACAACGTTGCAATCCTACTCTAATAGAATGTCTAATGATAATAATGATAATAATACCTTATGTCTTGTTCCATGTATTGTGTTTAGATTCGACTGGAGGCAGTGGCATGCTGGAGCTAAGGAAAACACTGGGAAAAATAGATTATAGTCTTAAAACTTGCAAATACTTTCTGAACAAAAGATTAAGGGAAAATAGCAATCCATAGAAGGTCATGCTCTGAAGGATGTCCAGTCTATCTGGTAAAGGTCAAATGGCTGGCTGACCAAGAACATTCCCTGTGCTCTTACGCACATACTGCATGCTGGTACATAAAAGGAGTGATTTTTATTCAGTACACTTGTATGAGAATATCTTGGACCAAATTTGGAGTTTATGGTTGGTTTTTTGGGTGATTTTACAGTATCTGAGTCAGTTTACTTCATAAGTGTCACAGAACCTCAGTTGCAGACACACCTATGGGACACACAGTTGTTTACACAAAATCCATTTCAGCTCATATGGTGTGATAGAAGATGAATAGAGGCTTTCTGACACTCAAATTAAGGGAACAAAATGGAAATTGAGCATGAAAAGTGCTTAACAGTGCAGGGAAAGATAGGATTGCTAAAGAAAATAAATCTATTTTGTTACAAAATTGTAGCTTAGGATTGTAAAGTTTAAAAATGGTCACAGCTCTCTAATTATATCCTATTGTCCTTAATGCATGAATGAAAATGGAAAGAAAGAGCATAATGCTTTGATCTGAAACAGTTGGTTTAAAGTAGTGTTCAGATGAATGAAAGCAACCACAGTACGTAGTTACTCTTTGATATAATTTTAATTAATTATTTATATAGTTTATTATAAATTTATATAATATACAGAGGATGTTAGGGTGACTTCTTTATCAACTGTAATAAAAATACGGTGCATTGTCAGTACAGAGGTTTTTGGAGGGGGGATTGTATTAGTGGGGGTTTTTTGGATCTTGATAAGTTTTGCTGTGTTGAGGGCTATTGAACTTTGATTGCTTCAAGCCACAACAGTGATTTTATTTTTTTTTTGTCCCTGAATTTTTGACTCCAAAATTTTGTACCCAAATTTTAAAGAAACTCATTCATTAATACTTAACCTAGAGATATATAGTAGTAAATCTTAAACTAAAAATTCTTCACATCTTTATTGAAAAAAAGTTATAAACAGATCAGAGTAAAATGAGATGAAAATTAGAGAAGATTAGGTATGTAGCACTTGATGTGCAGTGATTTGTGTTATTGGTACTTATTTTTCTGTTCTATCCTATTGTGCTATTTTTCTGGACACACTCACACTGATATAAAAGTCTGTGGCTATTCCTTCAAAATGACAAACCCATTCATGTCAAAAAACTGATTTTCTTTTTGTTCGTATATAATTGTTGCTATCCCACAGTAGGTTTGAAAATGTTTTCCAAAAAGCTATTTTATTATTGAGGGCTGCACATTACCAATATATAGAGAAATCCTTTTTTCTTTACTCTTCCAAAATAGAAGATGCAGACTGAACTCCAGGAGAGGAAAATCTCAAAATCTCAAGAGATAAATGGAAAAATATAATTTCATCCCCTTGTGAACAGATAGGGGGAAAAACAAAGAAAACAGAATCATCAAGGAAAAGCTCTCTAAGATCAATGAGTCCAACCACTAACCCAGTACTGCCAAGTCCACCACAAAGCCATATCTGTACATGCCACATCTTATCAATATCTCCAGGCATGATGACTCCACCATTTCCTTGGGCAGCCTGTTGCAATGCTTGAAAACCCTATTGGTAAAGAAATACTTCCTAATGCCTAACCTAAACCTCATCTGGCATAACTTGAGGCCATTTCCTCTTGTCTTATCACCTGATACTTGGGAGAAGTGACCAAGCCAAGAGGCCCCACCTGGCTACAACCTCCTTTCAGGCAGACATAGAGAGTGATATGGTCACCCCTGTGCATCCTCTTCTCCAGACTAAACAAGCCCATTTCCCTCAGCCACTCCTGATATGAGATGTTCTCAGCCCCTTCACCAGCTCTACTGTCCTTTTCTGGGCACACAAAAACATGGCATCAACCAAAAGGAAGAGCAAATTCCTCTCAGACCTCCACTGCTGGAAAAACAAATGGAGAGAAGTGCTTGGGTGAGTCCTTCAATGCAGGGAGCCTCTTAAGGATAAGAAGGAGGATAATTATTACAATCAGAGTTAAGATCCTAGACCAGAATGCAAAGATTCGGTGTCAGATACACTGTCTGATAGTAAATTATTATTCTGTTTCTTTGCTGTGATATAAAGGAACCATCATAAAAACTGATTAAAGTCCAGGCCAGTCTTATCAGTTCTGGGAACACAAGTGAAGAGATTTCTTTTTGAACAGGTACTGTTGACTTGCTTGACTTGGACCGATTACGTCAAGTAAAATTGTGTTATACCACGTGTGTTTCATCCCAGTTTTTTCTGTGACCTAGAAATACTTTGCTCACAAGGAACTTTGACTTTGAAGAATAGAACTTATAATATGAGAAGAGGAAATGCAATGTAGAGCAAGTCACAGATCCATTGAGACTGAAACCTTGATAACTGAGAGAAGAGAAAAAGTACTTTGATACTCATATGAAGCCTTGTAATTGAAACATGGGCTCACTTGAGTTACTGCTTCTATAAATTGAAGTGCACAATATGAAGTGACAATTTCCTCATGGGAATTAGGCAAGACCTTGGCCCTTTAACAACATGTATTCAAAATAATGAAGTGCTATTCTATGCATTACCTTCAAAAATATTTGCAATTTAGGATGTACCAATTAATAAACCAGAAATATTTTAATTTGGTGTTCTAAGTATGAGAAACCAACTTATGTCAGTCTGATGACTTAATTAAAACCAATAAATTACGTATACCATGTTTATTTTTTATAGCTGAATAAAAGAGATAATTATCAAGGCTGTAAAAATAATAGCTTGAACAGATTATTTATTTATTTTTTTCAGAAGAGTTGCACAAGCTTTTAAAAGCTTGATGTGCAAATGCTTTGGCAGGATTTTGCCCATGTCTGAAAATGAGTTTGAATCCTGCACTATAAATGTTCCTTAGCTGTCCTTGCAGACACATCATCCTTCTCCTTGTGAAACCTTAATCACAGCTTGTTATGATAGTATACAACATTCCATGCTATACTATAGGAAATTACCAAGTGAAGCCTTCACTAACTGGGACTTGCTACTCCACTTTGTAGTGCTCTTTCATCAGTAAATGGAGTTCTCGCTCCCCCTTCACCCCGTTCACAAAGGACATTTGTAAACATTACAGGATAACAAACAATTAGAAACAATAGAAAAATGTATTTGTCAATGGCTGTTCAAATAATTAAATCATTGGAAGAAGTATACTCTGCTCTTTGATCTAATAGGGATTTTATCTTTGTAATTCTCATGCAATAGGAACCTTAAAGCCTAGACAAATTACAAGATGATTAAGATCATGCATGTATTGTGAAACTAAGGCTGAGGTCTATGGTAACCTGGTTACTATTTGCTATAACAGGAATAGTAGGGTCTTTCCAATGAAGCAGACAATTATTTGTGAGTATGTCAGAGTACCCACCATCAGAAATGTCTGTTATTTTAGTTACTAATTTAAGTAACCTAATTTCAGAACTGGCAGATTTTTGTTCTTCACAAGTATTCAGGAATTCTTTTTCATCAATATAATCTCCAGCTACTGAATGCAAGAGAACTTCAAGTCATTTTAACCTCAGGCAGTGTGTGTTATAGGAACACTCCTGTTGGCTTTTGGTGCTGAGCAGTGAGCCATGTCCTGCAGCAAAACACTCAAACATTACTGTTTGTACTGCAGTAGCATGTCAACATCTCATTGATAAGCTCAAGACTGCCCCTCTAAGATAATAATTTATACAGTGCATAATGGAGGAGGAGGAAGCAGCACTGTCCTGCCTGTCCTCAGATTGCCCTCAGTTATTTAGGTGCTCTTAGACAAAGCTGCAGCTTGCACACTGTTGGTTGAAGGCAGCCACACCAGCATCCCTTCCAGCAGCTGCAGCCACAGGAGTCAAGTTCACAGAAGCTTGTAAAATCTGGCCAATGTAACTCAAAACCATGGAAATGAAACTAAGTGTTAGTCTAGCTAGTTAGTTTCTGACTTTAGAGGCATGCCCTGGAGTCCTAAAACTGATCTTCTCCACCTGACTGCTCTGAAGCATTTAATAATGCTGCAAAGGTAAATGGGATTTTCAATGGTCTGCTTTTTTATCTTCAGGCAACAGACAGAATGTGATAGTTTAAGGATCAGCTGGAATGCCATTGTATCTTCACTGCTCAGTTGGTCAAACTCAGATTTCTGTTCTTCTATTTCCTAAATTAAATAATATTAAAATGACTGGAACATGTATTTTTACATTTTTATTCAAGATATCCTAAGGCCTCATCTGCTTCTTTTACTCTCTCCTTACCTTCTGTGTTTTTTTCTTAATGGTTATGTAAGAGTTGTATTAAAGATAATTTACCTCATTGATAGAACAGTTAACAACAAAAAAGTTTTTCCATCCCTCATGTAAATCAGCTTTGTTTTTTTATCTTACCTTTATCTCTATCATGAGCTGCTTTCACAATATGTACTTTTGTTCAAATCTCAAGGCCATGGACTTCCAAATGACTGCATTAGCAATCTAGTCTAAATTGAAACCATGAGTGTTGTTAAAGCCCCATGATACAAAAGAACTGCCAAGAACCTGCAAACAGTTTCATTTTATTAATGTAATATTGCAAAAGTAGTCCAATGACTGTGATGGGAAAAATAATTTCCAAACAGAAAATATTAGATTCAAAAAACTTTTCTTTTCTTTTTTTTTTCTTTTGCAGCATGCACTTGGAACTTGCTCTCTCTGCCAAATATGATTTTTGGTAATATGCTATGTTAAAATGCTCTACCAGACCCCAAAATGCAAGAAGGGTACAATTATAAAAATTTCTTACATTTAAAGCACCAATTCCCCACATAGGTTTGGCTGCCTTGCTGATGTTGCAAATAAAGAAAGCAAATTATGGCTGTCTAGCACTATGGTTTTATAATAATGGAACAGAATTATTTCTTTAGCATTAATTTATCTATGATTTTTATAGACCCCTTGACTACCATGTAGAGGGCTACAAACTGGCCATCACTGATTTTACTTGGGTTTGCTGCAATGTGACGTTGACAGCTACTGTTGCTAGTAGAAATAGAAATTTTTGTTTCTATTGCTCTGCCCCCAAATCAAGAGCACTTCCTTTTGTTTTGTAAGAAGTATTTATCTGAATGGAAAAGTATTTATTCTGTACAAACTTGATTATAAAGCATTTTCATGGAAAAGGAGGAGGAAAATTGAACTACTTTTGTCTTCTGCAGTAGAAAATAGAATATAAATATGTCAGTTCACATACTGTTTCTATCTGGTTATTCACTTTTTCTCCCATAATAGATATTTCATTCTATTTGAAGTGCCTTTGTTCTACCTTTCCTTCATGATAGCAGGAATCTAAGTCAATAAACAGAGACTAATAAAGACATAGTATTCATTAGAGAGATTACAACATTGGAGCATATTTCTCTAAGCTGAAATCAAGTAAGCCAGTGGTATAAATTCATTTCTACCAGTATAAACTGCTATCCAAGATAATAGTTTCAAAGAAAATTATTGGTTCATAATTAGACAGTTGATATTTGGAGATATCAGCTGTTCAGTGGTTAAACTTTTGTTTCCTGTGTGTTAAAATGCCTGTGTACATGTGGTGGTGTGTGCCAGAGTGTGTTTGTCAACAAGAGATAGATTGCTAGAAAGATTGTTTTAATTTAAGTGGTAAATGTCCAAGTGTTCAGAAGAAGATTGTTTTTAAATATCTGGACTTTTGTGCCTTGGAATTTGATGAAAGAATCAACCTCATGATGACCACTGACCTGCTAGCAGTTGTGAGTCCTTTACCTGAATGGCTGTGCTCTGAGCATGTAATGTGACCTTTGCACAATGGAGTATATGGAATTTCTAAGTGGATGATATTGTCTCTTTGCTTGCAGCACTTACAGTGCTTCAGTTTTATTTAGTTTTCTATGTTTAGCATCATGGGAACTGTAGATAGTTACTGAGGCTTCTTAGGCTTATCAACAACAGATATCTGAAAGGTGGAGGAATTAGGTGACCCAAGAAAGCGATTAGACCTTCCTGCAGAAAATAACTGTAATTTATGGTGCAAAGTAAAGAAAAAATATTTTTTTTTCCCTTCACTGTAAGTTTAAAGAGTGTGTTTTTATACATCTTCCTTCAAAGGTGTTTAAAGGCATGGGTCTGTGAGGAAAAAAAAAAAAAAAACACAAACCCACAAACACTAGCTGCACTCTACAAGATGGATTCAAAGAGAAAAGAAGCCTTAATTGGACTTTGGAACTATTAATACAGAGCTGTGTCTTTTCCTGTTTGGTGGGGGTGGTTTTTTGTATATGTAGATTTTTGTTTGTTTGTTGCTTTATTTTTTTACCCCTCATTTCCTAGGAAACAAGCCCATAACTCAGGCAGACTTAAAAGCAAAACATAACTTTGTGAAGTGGTATAGAATGTGACATTTTAGTTAATGCAAACTAAATAAAGCCTATTTTCACTGCTCAGATGTGTCAATTGAATTTAAAGGAGGGATCAAACCTAAGGACATCTTAGACTTTGATTTGAATAGTACCTTAGTAATTGTTTGCACACTTTTACTCTCAATTTTAATCACATAAGGACAGAACTAATGGATTCATGTCAAGACCAGTTATTAAGTGCTTGGTTTCTATAACTAGATATTCCTAGAAGGTGAAACTTGCTGTGTGCATTAATACTGAAGGCAGAGCAAAACTGTATTCTGGTACTCTGCAACAGTATCCTTTTGCTCCTGGGCAGAACTGGGGGTGAAACTAGCATTTTTTGGGGGGAGCATTTAATGTAAGTGGCATTTCACTTTGAGGACCCGGTCCAGCTTCTTTCATTGACTGACTGTAGCAGAGTGAAGACTCTTGGTCAGGCACGAGAAGCATGACACTGATTATGTGGATGATTACAATTAGATTTATTGCTAATACAGTGCCTAAATATTGCTAGTGCAGCAGTATATAGCATTATCAGGTCTAAAGGGCTATAATATAAAACAGGTTTGGCTGGAAATATACAGGTTTGCAGCCTTTGGCCTTGCAGAATGCACAATTACAAAGCAACAAAGCACCTCTGGAGCTACTTTAGGATTTTATTTCTGTATGTGACCACATCTTTGTGCATTTCTTCACTTATCTAGAAGGGAGAGTTCCATTCTAGTCTTCAGGGTGGACATAGCCTGAAGGTAGCCCTGCCAGAGGGAGGGATCCACAGCGAAACGCCTGCAACTGGGAGAACAGTTTGCCTCATTGGCCCAGACTGAAGCAGCATTTTATACCATTTTGCACCTGAAGTGCACCAAAGTCAATTGAAATCCCCCCCAGCTCCCCATCTCTGGAATGCATTAATTATGTGAGCATCCAGACAGTTCCTCCTGCAAATCCCACCTATCTTTTGTCATCGTTGCAGTCACATTGACATGAACTCCACTGAGAATGGAGTGAGCTGTGCCAGAGTGGTGCTTCTTGACAACTGTGGGAGTTGGATAGACATACTCTTTCAGCAGCATACTGTGAAAACCTGTCAGACCATCATATTCCCAGATAAGTGGCTTCTAAGCAATTTTGGGAATGTAATTAAAATTTACCAAGCATTTGTAAAACTTGGATTAAGAAAGTACATTTCATTTGCAGATAAAAGTTGAGGCACGATTTAGTGTGACACTGTTTTAACTCCAAGTGGGCAAATGAAAAGGTAGGCCAAAAGACTTACAAGCAAAATTCAGATTAAAACATTGGAAGTCAGTGGTTCAGCTTAAGGACAATGGAAGGTAACATAATCAAAGTGTTGTACTGGGACAGTACAGGAAGGACATTTATCTCTCCTGCTGTCTCCTCTCTGATAGTGTCTGGGGGGAAAATGCAAATACTTGAGGGAGAGTATAAGGCTATTGAGGCAAGTGCATAGTAATATCTCATTACTTTCCCAGCCTCAAGCCATTTATAATTTGGAAAGTTACCGGGCTAGAAGAGCTTTCTGTGTAGTGTTTTCAACCCTCAATGTATTTCTTTTATGAAGATATCCAGGCTGTTCTTTATCTTAGATTCTTGCAGCATCCTGTGGCCAGGAATTCTACAGCTTTGTTACAAGCTTTGAGATGAACCAACTACTTTCAGTTTTTTCAGAATTTTTCACATAGTAATTTTAATCTGGAACAATTTAGCTCTTGTAGTAGAAGAGGTGGTGGTCATGTAGACCTTTTCTCTCCATGTCATTCATGTTTTAGTAGTCAGTCGCTGCACATCCTTCTCTTTATCCACACTAATGAGCCTGCACCTATTCATTCATGGAATTCAGGCTGGAAGAATTTCAGGAGGTCTTCAAGTCTAACCCCATTCCTTTGTACAGGATCCATCCAGTTTTGCCAGGGCCTGTGTAGACAGAAGATCATGCTGCACAGTCTTTGAGATATAAATTTGCTAAGAGTTTATAGCATATTACAATGATTTTTTTCCTAGACATATAGTTCTGCATTTAAAAACAAAACAAAAAAAACCTCTTTAAATTGCAGGACATGCAAGAAGATATTTTATTTATTATAAAATTGGGTTTGTGAAAAGAAGATGTGTATAAACTTTTTTCAGTTTAAGTACTGCTACTTGTTGAAAATCTGAATGTGGAAAGTATTATATATTTCAGTTGAGAGCTCATTGCAGAAATGGAGTTTCATAGGAAAAGTTCTGTCTTTCCACTATTAATATTCATAATAATGACATAAGATTAAGAGACAAGATCTTATTCTCAACATGATATGAAAGATAGAAGTTGATGGAGGAAACATATCAGAGAAAAACTCTCGATTACTTTTAAAACTGGGAGAAAGGGTAAAACTGCAGCATCTGTCTGAACTGTGGAATTCATTATTCACCCAAGATTCTTCTTATATGTGTTGTGAACAGCAAACCTTATAACCAGAGTTTATAAAATCTGAAGCTGTATCCTAGGAAGCTGTGATGTACATCTCTAATGCAGACCTGTTATGGTGGAATATTGGTAGCACTGCATTTCGTTTGTGCACCTGATGATGCAGTTCTTAAGCTTTCACAGGTATGCAACTTCTGATTGAAGTAGTGATATAAAGATGGCCCAGGCACAGAGAAGGACCCAAAGCTTAATGCTATTCAAGGGAATAAACTAAACAAAGACACATTCTTCATCAAAGAATATGTGGAGTCAAGACAGCACATCACACAGACTGTCATATCAGACTAAACATTCCCCTTGCTAAGGGCAAGCAAATCTTTCATGTCAGGTCAGGTGTGACAACATAAAGCCCATTACACATTCATCCTTTCACACCACTTCTTCAAAGAGCAAAAAATACCTTTTCAATCTGTAGAACTGTGTCTGAACAGTCTTCATGTTGGTTGCTGCTGGGTATTGTCGAATGCTGTCTTGGTGCATTTGGACTTACCTTTAATGTCATACACATATTCCTCTGAATGCTAACATGGTATCATTGGTGGCAGTGCTTAGATATGACTAGTCAGGTGGTGATCACCAGCCAAACAGGGAAAGAAGACCTTTCAGTACTGCCAGCAGTACTGGTGAAACTTTAGCTTAATTATTGTTTCTAACTTTCCATCATACTTCATGGAATTTGTGGCCAAAGTAATGAAATCTAGAAAATTTCACTGGCAAAATGTTAGGAAGCTTAGGATGTTATAAAAGCTTTGGAGAATTCTTGATGACAATGGATTCTAGGATGCAAAGAAAGCAGAGGAGGTCAGGTGATAATTTTCAAGCAGATTTGAATTGACTGCAGTGACAGAATGAATTAAGTATTTTCCATATTCTCCTATGCATCAAGCTGATTGGCATATAACAAAGATGGACTGTCATATGCTGGGAGAAGTCTTGAAGCACCTGGCAGGAAGGCTTGAGAATCTATATCACTAGAGGTTTTAGAAAGAGATTGCAGAAACTGTACAGCTGCTGCTGCCTTGCTTTCAGTCACGATGAGATTGAATCTGCTGCACTACACAAGCTGATGTTGGTATTTAATGGAAAAACAACCTGAAGATAATGTGGAAATGAGCTATAGAAGAAGATTGACAGTCTTGAGAAAATTTACTAATGGGCTACTTTAATCCAACAGAAGCATCATAACAAGAACTAATGACTGGAAGCAGAAGATGCATAAACTCAAATTAAAAATAAGACACAGATTTTTATGCTGAGAGTGATTAACCTTTGGAAAAAAAAAACAAACTGCCAAGGGGAACTGTGAATTGTGTATTTCCTGAAGATTTTAAATTAATACCAAATGTTCTTTCTGACAGTTAGGCTCCAGTTAGGCTTAGTAACAGTCCACAAATAGCCTAATTTTTTTTTTTTTTTTTTTAAAGTGGAATTGATTATTTTTTTTTTTTTTTTGTTTGGGGTGTTGGTTTGTTTTGGTTTATTTTCAGCATAGTCAATTTTTACTTCTTCCAACTTGCTACAACCAGTGTATCACCTGCTGACCTTCCTTTTGGGTTTCAAACATTAGTGCCTGTTTTAAATAGACAGTGTAACCAATGCATCATGGAGAACAGTAGTTCAGAGTCTGGATGTGGGAGGCTCAAAACGAGATCATAAATTCTTTGTTATTCTGTTTACTACAGTAAAATCTTGGTTATTTGTATGCAACAGGAAAAAAATGGGCAAAAAATTTTATTGGTGAAACACTGGAAAGTGGGTTAGATGTGGCCTTAAAGACTATGAATATATTAATTCATATACAACTACTACTACTAGCAGATGGTAATGGTGGGCTTATTTCTGTTTAGGAATTTGTGCCTTGCCTGACTTGATGCTATTATTAATCAATTTCTAAAATAACATCTAAGTAATAAAATGTGTCTTTTTCTTCTTTTATGATATTTTGATTTTTGTATTTAAAATCCACCTGTAAATTGCACTATAAATTTTATGTGCCATGTCATTGTTCAGTATTAAATCCAACATTCTGTGCAACATTAAATTCAGTGCTCTAACCCTGACTATAGCATGCAGAGCACTGCAGTCAGCCTGATGGGATCATACATTCATATTACTAGGCTCCTGTAAATCATTTGACTGTCATTAAGTCTGTAGTCAAAATAACAAAGATCTTTTTTCAGTTGTCTCATGTCCTTTTGTATGCATAAGAATGTAGCAGTACTTTTCAAGTATAAAAGTTTAGCAGAAGAAAAAACCAAAAATATTAGGGGGAGAAAAAAAATCTGTCTTTTCCTTACTTGGCATTTTGTTATTATGGGAACTCAGCAACAGATAATTAGCGTAGGATTCTTTTATTGCTTAGACTGCTTATTTACTCCTTACTTAATATTTGTGTATTCAGTAGTGTCTAACAGCACAACCAAAGCTCGTTCTGCAGACAATAGAAGTTACTCCCTGGCTCTGGAGTTATATAGTTTAAGTGTCAGCTTGTAATACCCTTGCTCATTTTGCAAAGATATATACTTTGCAAATAGTCATTTTGAATAAAGCAATGTGCTACTCAGAAGGAAGAAAGGATGCAAAATGTGGCCCTAAGGATAAGATTCATCTCCCTTAAATTAGCTATTCAAAGTGCAGTTAAACATTTCCTACTTGATCCCTTTTAATATTGATTCAGCTGTCTGGCCTAGGCAGACACTTCCCTTGTATATATAACGTACTGTACTTTCAGCAGTCAGGAGCTTGACTTGGCAGTGAACTTCCAGGCTCTTAGACTCCTGCTATGATTCTTAGAGCTCACATCCTTTCCCTGTATTGATTTCTACAGTTATCCACTTTTTGCTGCACCTGTCCCATCTTCCTTATTTAGAGTCAGAATCATTGAAGTCGGAAAAGGCATTTAAGTCCAACACTTAACCCAGCACTGTCAAGCTCAGCACTAAACCATGTCCCTAAATGTCACATCCATGTGTCTTTTAAATACCTCCAGAGATGGTGACTGTACTATTCCCCTGGGCAGCCTGTTCCTTTCTGGCTCTTTCAGACAGGCATTTGAAGTATTCTAGTCCCAATAATATCATATGAAATAAGGGCTGGGGAGAAAGAGAGTTGCAGAGAAGACAGGCTGACCAAGCTGAACTCCATGTGCTTCCATTTCCTGGTGTGGTGTTTCAGGATCGTATGGATGCACACCTGATTTCTGTCCTTCCCACCTCATCATTTCAGACTGGGTACCTGAAATAGAGTAGCTTGCACCTTGACGCAGAACAGAGGTCTGAGAGAGCAGGACAGCTGTTTTGGAAAATTGTAGAGTTTGAAACTGGGATGCCATCTCTAAGAAATGATGCAAGCATAACTAAAAGCTCTTTATTATGGAATGATGTGTGGGGAAGGAGGAAAAGGAAATGTGTCAGAGAAAACAGTTCCACAAAAACTCATGCATCTCTGTCCTTTATGAGAAAACTTTAGAGGAAGAAGGTGAGCTCAAGCAAACATGTCAGAAACCTTCAGCAACATTTCAAGAAGTGTGTTTGGTTGCCCCCGAAAACTGGGAGAAATCCCGGATTTATGTAGTTGTACAAGCATCTAATAGTTCAAGAGATGCTTGCATACCTTTGATCTGATGGACTAAGCGTGAGCAAAACCATTGTTTCTGCTTCCACCTCTGTGTGAGCCAATTGTTTAATCTTGACTAAATGTCTTTGCTTGCTCTCTCTGCTGCTTTCCCCTGTGCATAACACAAAGACCACGCTATTGAGCCAATTAGCTTCTGAATTTTGGTGCATGGACGTAACTAAATTGCCGGCTGTACTCAGGAACTAAAATAATTTAGAGAATGAGTTAATCAGCACTTCTTACTAACACCCATCTACTTGTGAAGTGCTCAGGCATTACGTCAACTACCGTATGTTTGGATTCATTATGCTGGAGTGGGCCCACATCTATCGCAAAGATAGATTATGCAATGCTTAGGCTATTCTCTGTCTCAGACCTTGGCTAGCAATCTGGGGCTGTTATAAATCTGGGATTGTTATAAATCTCTGCTGTAATTTCTATTATACCAGACTGCGAATTGGGTTTTTCTCCTGCGTGCTTATGGTAATGGATTGCAGGTTACCAAAATTACCACTTATTGTATGAACCAAATGCAAGCCACTAACTGACAAAATCACCAATTACTCTAATGCAGGTAATTGTCTTCCCTCAGGTTTTAAGTCTTTTTTTAAGGGATTCTTAATTCCTCTAGATGTTGTTTGTATCCATCTGGCCAGCAAAACAAATAGATCTGTTAGTGCTTCCTCAATTTTAATGACTTTTTAAATAGGTGTTTCTTATTCATCTTGAGTTCTCATGTGTTTTCTGAGAAAGTTTAAATGGAGTTTTCTGCCTTGGAATAAATGTACCTGTAGAATAAGTGTCTGTTTTCTGAAGGGTTTTCTTTGAACAGAGTATTTATGCAGAAGAACTTATGAGGAAAAAAAAAAAGCAGAATGGGGGAGGGGAATGGAAAAAATGTCGTGTCTAGATATAACTTAACATTAAGTAATATGTGTAGATATAACTTAATGGGTTTTTTTTCCTGTTTCTTTTCCTGCAGAAATGCTATTCTATGACTCACAGAAAACTTTTAGCAAGATATTTATGTACTTTAAAAGATTTGGTTTGTTGTGGGTTTTGCCTTTTTTTTTTTTGGCAGGTGAATAATGTAGTCAGAAATCTCTCCTTCTCAGCTATGTGCTTGTGGATAATTAGTTGGGGAGCCTAATCCTCAATTTCTTATCCATGGAATAAAATGTTGGAATGCATGTGTGCCTTTCCAATGATACTGGTGCTTCTATTAGACCCATTTATTTGGAGAGGAGAACCAGCTCTGTTTATCAGTGAAGGAGGAGAGAAGGCACTTCTATTCTTTAATTTGTCCCACTTAGTCTCCATATACTTTGAGACATCCCCAAAGGATAGGTGCTCAGGAAACTGGCAGAGAGACCAAGCTTTAGTTTTGCAAGCAGATAGGAAACTCTCTCACAGCAACTTAAAATTTGCAAAAGGTTTCTTTTAGAACATTTTGTTTGGACAACAGTATCATGGAATCTCAAAATTGTTTAGGTTGGAAAACACCTTCAAGGTCATCAGGTCCAACCATCAACCCAGTACTGCCAAGTCCACTACTAAGCCACATCTACTCATCTTTTTTTAAAAGGTATGGTAAGTCAACCACTTGTCTGGGCAGCCTGCTCCAATGCCTAACCACCCTCTCGGTGAAGAATTTTTTCCTAATATTCAACCTAAACTTTATCTGGTGCAACCTGAAGCCATTGCCTGTTGACCTATCACATCCTCTTGTCCTATCCCACTTCTCTATTTAAATTGGTATTTTAGCAATGCAGGCTTGACATCTGCCCTGTGTGCAACCTGCAAGATGAAATCCTCCAAAGAAACCACCACCAATAATGCTATAAGGCTGCTGGGGAGAAGCAGTGCTTTCTGGAGATCCACAAGGCAAACTCTTAAATGTGTTTGTAAGGACTGTAATGAAGAGCCATCATATTGTTTCTTGAGAGTTAAAAATAAACCTTTTCTATATCGAACCAAATATTGTTTTCCCCCCGAGTGAAATGCTCTGCCTTATCTGTATATGCCAGGTGACAGATTTTATCTGCTGGTTCTCTCCTTAAGGAATGTATAGACAAGCTGGTTTTTCTTGCAAAATCTGATAAAAAGCTTGTCTCTTCCTTTCCCATAGAATTTTAATTAAATATACTGTTCCCTGCTTGTGATAGGGTTACCCAAGGGATAGCTGCTTTTGTTTCCTTGTGCAATATGGACAAATAACCTGCTGGTATAAGACACACTTGAAGGATTGTAGGACACTGAAATGGTCTGCAGGATCTCTTCCCTGTTCATTTACAGGTTTTATTAATTTCATGTGCCCTTTCTATTTAGGTGCATATGTTAAAAAATGCTTTTAAATGTGAAATGGTGTAGTATGCTAGATTTTTTCTTAAGTTTAAGTCCTGCTTAATAAAAAATTCACTAATGTTTAGACATAATATCTGTGTTCTGAGCATAGCAACTAAAGAGATAAAAACAAATTTCTTCATATTTCCAATACTTAATGGATATAAGTTCTCTTAATTTCTCTTAATTAAGGTTCTGTTCTGTTTCTAATACTTATTTTAAAAGAAATACTGTTTCATGTTATACCACATGTTACCTTTTGTTCCCATCTTTTTCTGGCATATCCTGAATCCACAATGACATGGATCCATGACTGCCTGCTACCTTTCAGTTCAGAGTTACAAACCTTGTTTAGGTAAAGTTCTTTACTAAAACAAGGTAGCTGAATCTTTGGTCAAATGTCAAGGGTTAAATTTGCTGTTGATTTGAACTTGTCACCCGCCTTCCTCCACTTATTTCTACACTATTTTATGTTTAGCAGTTGCTGAAAAAATTGTTTCAGAAAAAAAGAAAGGTCACTCAAATAAAGACACCAAATTATCAAATGCAGCTAGAAAAGGCTCAGCCATTTAAAAGGTCAGATTAAATAGGACACATTGTGGGGTAATTTACCCCCCAGCTGCTTAGCTTTTGTGAAAGTTGATGAAAGCACAGAGGTGAAGGAACTGTGTTTGTAGAAACAGTTTCTGAAGCAAAAATTGATGAAGATTGATGAGTCTTCTGTAAAATGCCCTTGAAAGATACCTATCCACTTAGAAGGTGAATATCTTTGTCTGATGATCATAAAGCAGTTTTTTTTCAGCTCTCATGTCTCATAAAGCAAACACCCTCAAGACAGAATTACAAAGGGACAGAGATGGAAGGAACTTTAAGAACTGGCTCAGACTTTGGTGCATCTGCCCTTGAATTTTGTGTAACGCCTCTGAGTGTTGACAGATTGAATACTGTATTACATGCTGCACATTGGCAACGGCTAATATGTTTTCATTAAATGCTGCAAAATTTTTTCAGATTCTCCTCTGAGAAAAGTAACATAATACTGTCATTTGTAGTGTATGTCAGTGAATGCTTTAGGAAGGTCATGTTGTCAAAGAGCTGTGCTGTGTGCCTGTGGCAAATTATCCGTTTTAAGTCCATCTTTTCACTTTTGAGTGAAAGATTTGATGCTATATGTTCACAGCAGTTCAGTTTTAGATATAACAGTTATCGGTTTTACAACTATTCTTTGGGGCTGCCTCAAAAACTGGTAGGTAATATTGTACATGCAATGAAAAGAGATTATATTTAAGGGAGTACTTGTGTAAGGTAAGATCTTAGATATGTTGATCATAGAGCGTTTAAGGAAGGAAGAGCAGGTAACAATGCCCATCAAAGGTGTTTGTGTCTCAGCATCTGGGAAAACTGTGAAAAAGACTTGGTGAAAGTTGCTGGGTATTTTAGAGGAATTTTTTGTTTTCTCCAATTTTCTTAAATGTTTTTGTAGAATGACTAGAAGTGCTCATGAGGTCACAGTAGGATCATCACATGCCCTATCAGTTATCATTTAGTGACCATTAAGGAGTGTCTTCTGTTGCTGTTGATGCTTTTGTGTCCAGAGCAACTGTTATTCACACTGTTATTTATCCAACTTCCACCTGGAGAGCTCTGTTTCAGACCATGTGTGAATTACACTGGTAACCCTGGAACTGCACTGAGAAGGCATTGTTCTACAAGCAAAATTTTTTTGGAATTTACAGACCCTTAAATGGTATCGAGTTTCCCTTTTTCAGAGGCTGTTTTTCTTGCAAAGCTGTTGGATCAATAGGAGAGTTAATAAGGAACTGAGACTGCTGCCCCTTCAGTTTGAAGAGAAGGGAGCCTGGACCTTGTGCTCTCTGGTGGAGATCTCACAGTTCTCTCCTTGGTACAAGAAATTAACCTGCAGGACACAAGAAAAAGCGTCTTTTCTCAGATTTTAAGAATTATTTGAAACGGATAAATAGAAAATATTTTTTCCGCAGTGTGAAGCTTGTGTCTCACAAGCATCTAAAATTTGAGGGGTCATTTTATTTGTCATATTTTAGGTAGAGAGTGTCCAATTGCCTTTTATTCTGCACTAGTATTACTGTATAATAAGTACAGCAAAAACAATGAGAGCTTAGCTCCACACCTTTTCCTATGTTATGTTAACATTAAATTAGAAGTGTAGTTACTTGGATAGCACTTTTATCTTGAGTACTTTTTTAGCAGTTTTTACCATCTGTTTTTTTTTTTTTTTTAAATAGGCAGTTAAATTGAAATAATTTGGTAAAGGTGCCTGTTTATTCCACTGTTCTGTCTCATATTCTTGGGGGTTCATTTTGCTCTCTTAGCTTTGATATTTAATCTTTGTCAAACTTGTTTTTTGGGCAAAACAAGTGTGTGTTATCTGTTTAGTTAGGTGCAACTACCAACTCAGGGTTAAATCAGGAACTGATGGCTGGTTGTCATAGAAGGAAGGAATGTTCCAGCTGAATCACAATGCATATTTTATTACAGTACATGCTTTCTCTGACACGGGCAAGTATCCACTTCTGAAAAAAAACTGGTGCAGAACTCTGTAGTGCCTATAAAATTCATCAATGCTGGGGCCTTATTCTTGAAGGTTAAAATACATGTTAATTAATAAACCATTAGTGTACGTTTTAATGGGATTGGTACTTCTCATTTAAGTTCTTCCATCCATGCTACTCAGAGGGCTCCTTTTAAAACAAATGAGATGAGAGGGATACCTAAATGTTCATAAATATACTGTATACAGCATGCCTTTGAATGTGGGGGGAAAAACCCTGATGTTTCAAGGGCATTGTCCTGGATTTTCATCACACTAATGTGGTACATGCATTTGTTTTTGGTTTTTTTTTTTTTTTTTTTCTCATGAATTTGGACTAAATTCAGAGAAAAACAAAATTCTCAGGCTTGATTACTCTTGGATCAACATTTTAGCTTTAAATTTTACATTTTTAGCTATAGAGTGTACTTTGTTAAACTCTACTTGGTGGCAATCTTGGAAAAGATTTTTCTGTGCTTTTCATCCTTCTTCATAAAGCACAAACAATACCCATCGTGCTCTTGGTGACCATGTAGAAGAGACATAGGTGTAGGAGACCATGAAGTACAATCAGTAAGTATTTGAAGTGACAGCTACAGTAGTTTCTTTGGATGCAGGATTTCTTTATAATTCCCCAAACAGATGGTTTTGTTCCTGTAGTGCTACCCTAACACTTCACTACAGTAGTATTCCTGTGGTACTTACTTTATTAAGTGTATTTCTTGTTTCAGTCTAGTTGGATATAGATCAGTGAATTATTACAGCAGTTTTAGAAGGTCAGAGATTGCACTCTTGTACAAATCTCAGCTCCTATACTTTGACAAAACTAAGCAAAGCAGAGTAGTTCTTTTTGATGCTTGTATATAAAAAGTAAAAATCACTAAGAAAAACCTGCTGCTAAAGATGTGCTTTCCTGACCTTATGCTGGGGGATAAAAATTTCCAAATAAAGTGCAACTCACTGATAGAGATTTTCTACTGAAAAGTATTCTTGGGATATTCACCTCTTCTAAAAATAGAACAAAATAAGAACTTTTCATTTAAATTCTATAGTCATGGGAGATTTTCAGAGCTGCCTTTGGAGTTTAATTGCTTACAACTTCTTTTTGCAATTTTAGTTGGATTTTTTATTCCCTATCACTGCATCTCAATGTAAATGAGCTGTGTGCAATTATACCTTCCTGGTGACAAAAGCCATTTCTGTACCTGGCAGCATGTAAAAATTCAGAATGAAAAATTGTCTAAATGGTAAACAGCATGAGTTTCTGACATTTCTACTGAGCCATGCTAAATGAACTTCTATGTTTTACATTCAGTAATTAGTTGATTGTGCAGATAAGAGAAGGTGAAAGATGCAGTAAGTATGGATTCTGTTAGGGTATTTTTAGTCTTTGCTAAAATAATACTTTTATTTGGTTTGCTGTTTTTCTGTGTTTTCTTTTAAGGGTTTTTCTCACTGAAACGCAGGCAGTGCTACACAATGGTTAGAGCATGTTATACTTTGTTATACTTGGTCCAATCCAAATCCAACTCACTTTCCAGAACCTACGGCTTCTATTTTAAAGTAAAATCAGACACAAACATGCACAAGCCAGCTATTAGATTCTCTTGACATGACCTACCACACCTTAAACAAACCCACACTGTTCATTGCTTTTAGCCTGTTTACTCCCACATGTTCACGCGCTTCTTTTTTCACTCTGTGCTTGTTACTCTTACTAAAACATAGTTGTGTGTCCTGCTTGCACGTTTCAATTAGCACATCTTCCTTTTGCCAGTCCTCCCATTACTCCTCCTCTTGCCTGATTTCCTGAAAAGCACTTTTATGCCAGTGTGACTTCTTTGGGTTACTTGTTTAAGGAGCAGCAGGCTCCCACCTGAAGACAAGAGCTCATCTCTCAGACTTGAGCTGTGCAGACTCCTGGACCAGCACAGAACACAGGAATGTGATGTCCAGCTCTGAAGGGGAAGGGAGTACCTAAGATTCATAGATGCTTATGGTTTCAAGGAACGACAAAATTCAGAGGGTCCACAAAAATACACAAAATTTTAACAGTAAATTACATAGTTGTCATGGAAGTTGGTATGTTGGTCCCTAACCTACTGAATGAGCACACTGCAGTGGGCTTTGGATAAAGGGATAAGTTGAAAGGAAAGAAAGAAAGGTTCACCAGTCCTGGTTCCAGTGTTGGTCCAGCTGATGGGATGTCCAGGGTTCCAGACTGAGTCCAGCCTTGGTTGGGGGTACCTTTTTACAGACAAGTTTCTTATTTCTTCTGCAAATTAGTTCTGTGCAGAATGTTCTTTCAGACCTTTCTGGACATGGGTGAGGGGTCTTTGGGGGTCTTGGGTATTCTTGATCTTCCCCTACGCTCTGTGCCCTCTTGAAAGCCTCATTCTTGCTCTTGTGTATTCTGTAAGCTCTGTATTGTGTTTATCTCCAGGAACTAGAACAAGGATGTCTGGCCAGGAAAAGTGTTGCCCTGCTCCCACATGGTTCCCTGCTCCAGACACACCTTGTTCTTTCCCATGGTGTGTTACTACCAACAATTCTTGTCTGTTTATTGCCAGCAATACTTGGTTGGCTGCACAGCCATCTGGCCATCGTGTTTGAGACAGGCACACTAGCCCCTTATCCTCTGGGATTCTACAAGGAGGCTGTGCTCAGAGGTGAAAAGTGGAACAGACTTACTGGAAGCCTGAGCAGAGTGGGAAAAATGAGCTGAAGGATTAGCAACACAATAGCAATGAACTGCATTTTGAGTCACAAGATGCAATCAGGTTTAGTTCTTATATTGCAAGCTACTTGCTCTTTTTGCCCTCTTCCAATTGCTTAACACTTACTTTTTATTTTATTTTATTTTTAATTTGAAACATGCCCACTTACAGAGAGTCATCCCAGTTTCTTTCTGAAAACTCACACTTTGCTTTTCCTTGGCGCTGTACAGGAGTTGTCAATTCCTTCTAAACTAAAACCCCCTGAATCTGATTCACAGCTTCAGCCTGCTTGAGTCTGAAAACCAACAGGCACAATAATTCTGGCTCAGCACATTAACTTACTAGTGTCCATTTCAACCTCTAGTACAGCTGAAATAGTCAATCTGTCTGATTTAAAATTTGGAACAGGTATTGAGCTATGAGCAGCACTGGACTGAATTTTTATCTAGATTGTGAGAAATGGCAAAGGCAGGAAAATTATTTTTGGATGCTTGAATCACTTCCAAATATTTTGTTTCCTGTCCGTGCATTATGGACCCTTGCTCTTCACTAATTTTAGTGAGGATAATGTTTTTTCTGTGAGACTGCTTCTAAAAGGTGAAAATTGTATCTGTGGGTAGAATACCACCAGTGGTTAAGGACTGACTATCTCTGCTCCTGTTCAAAAGTAAAGAAGTGTAAGGAGTAGGCATTTAGCTTATTCCAGACACCTCTGTGACTTCAGTCAAATTGCAGAAAGCCTCTTCTAATTTTCCAGCTTTCTGACTGAGAGTAAATAGGTTGAAGGGGGAATGGAAAGCAGAAGAAAATCTCACTGCAGTCCCTGCTCACAGCAGGAGGTAGGCAGGTCTTTCCACGGATGAGAAGAAATTATTTCAGTTCTGTCCCTCTTGGGCACACATAGAGTTAGAGAAACCGAGGAGTTCTAATTTTTCTCTGTTCATGGGACAGTTGGCATTAAAGCAGTAGTCCCAGCCTCTTATGTGTAGCTGGCAATCTTCTCACAATACAGAACTAGTGTGTGATTGAAGTGACACATCTAAGAGGTTAGGAACTATTGTTGGAGAGCAAAGGAATAAGTGAAAAAATTACCAGCTCTTGCTGATTAATGGGATAGAATTTTTGCAGAGCTATTTTGTTTGTACATTTTGAAATAACAAATGATTGTGTATTATGGCCTTTTTATAGCCCATTTAGATGCATAATATGTATTAACTTCCCAAAATAGAAGAAAAAAAAATAAAGCAATAATTAGCTCCAGTGCTTGCAAAAGCATATATTAGTTTCTGAAACTTTAAAACACTTGTTCTCATCAAAATATGTTTTGAGAGAGAAAGCACCAAATATAAACTAGAGATAAACTTCATAGAAAAAGATCTGTGGAGATGAGTAAACATGATGGATGTATACGAAAAAAACATTGGCCATTTGGAAACAATAATAGGAAAAAAGGTGTTACTAGATCAGAATAGCATGTGGCACTGTTCTAGCCAAAGTGCAAAAGAATATTTTTTGTGGCTTGGAGTGCAGTGTATAATAAATACGTATATTAATACAAATGCATGTTGTTCTCATGTATCAGACAGTAAAAGAGAAGATATTTATATGCCAAGTCCTAATGTTAAAAAGTTTTAGGATTCATCTCTGCTGACACATGTAATTTTTATTTTTTGAGACTCTTCTCCTTTTATTATACCTGTCAAGCTAATACTCCTGTTTCTTGTTTATTCCCTCTGTTTCTTTGTAATAATCATTGAAACAAGAGCCTACTTGTGATAACGGGCTTGTATGTGGATCGGTGGTGTCACCATGAAAGGGTGACATTGAAGTTAAAAGAAGCTACTAACGAGGGTCTCAGGGGAAGTGGAGCTAATTAGTCAAGTTAAAAAGGGATAATTCATTGCAGCCTTTGTCTTAGAAACACATTTCAAAGTTTCATTTCCATTTCAAAGTTGCAGACTGTAACTCGCAGGATTATCATGATGCAGTTTAGCTGGAGAAATAACAATCTGGTTCTTTCTGACTGGCAGCTGAACAAAATTCCTAATAGCATGTGAGTCCCAGGTCATCACCCTTTTAAAAAACCTAGAAGACCACATTTCAGGTTGATCTCTCCCAGTTATTTTCGACATGTTTTCTCTCCTTTTTTTCTTTCTTTCTTTTTTTTTTTTTGCTATTTTACAAACCGTTGAAGTAATAGTCATAAACATGTAAACTCAAACATTTCTACCTTTGAAAAATGTGTCAGTTTAAGTTCTGCACAGAATTGTGCACAGTAGCTCAATTTTGTCCATATTCTAAAGAATATAGAATATAGAAGGTATAATCAAAAGTTCATGTAGAAGCTCAAAAGCTTCAAGCTATCTTTACTGAGATGGTGAGAGTTGTGCAACTGGTATAACTGAGGTTTTGTTTTATGTCCCTCTAATCAGAACTGAAGTTTTTTAACAGTTTCACTTAGAAATAGTTAGAATAGTTAGAACAGTTAACTTCATATCATCTCTTTTGAGAGAAGTCATTTTAGGATATAAAGAAAATAATGAAGTATTACTTCCCTATTTCTAAACAAAAGTACGTATTTTAAACTTTTCCAGCAATTATGTCTGTGAAACAATGTAACTTTTAATGAGCAGTAGTTTATAATCTGTCAAGTGAATGCTTCAGCGATCATACATTTAATTGGAATGTGCCAAAAATCTTGCTTCCAGAAGAAAATCATGCTAATCTGATGCTGTTGTGTTGAGCTAAAAATTATATGGTTAGGGAAAGTATCTAGCAGGCAGGAAATGCTCAAGTTAACATTCCATACATCATGTTAACTTTGGCTCTTGCACGCTTATGTCAGGATGCAAACGTTTTCTCAAATCATGTCTGTAGAACACAGGCACTCACCTTCAGATGTGGTTAACTGCAGTTCATGGCAATAGAGGGTCTGCATGTTGTTTGTAGTATAAAAGCTCACTGAGGCATTTCTATTCAACAAGCTGAAAGTTAATTATAACAATGTAAAACAAGAGAGGGAAACTTCTGACACGTGACACCTGAATCTGCAGTTGAGCTGGCTTTGCAATTTGAAAGGCATTTGGGAATACATGTATTTTGAAAGCTGAAGGGAACAGTTATACTAATGATCACTGACTAAATTGGAATATATATTCTAGCCAGTAGTTTCCTTACCGTAATTTACTGTCCTTAAGGGCTTACTGGAGAATTACAAGGGAACACCTAAAGCAGAAAAGAATGAAAATAAAAGCTGAAATTTTATGGAGAAAGCTTGATCATGTACCTTAAGTATTATTGTTACTGACAAAGAAGAAAAGTAAGATTCCTCCACTTGCAAGTGTATAGAATAAAATAATTTCTCAAGAAAGGAAGAATTTAAAAACACAGTAAATGAAGTAACTTAATATGGAATATAATTTAATACCAATAACCTGCACAAAATTTATTTACTATTGTTTTGCATGAAATGATAATATTAATAAATAATGTAATTAAAAATATTATTGAATGAGTAGACATGACTCTTGCATTTAAAGACCTGATTCTAGAAATAAAAGAAAATCTAGAATCCACAAATCTCACTGAACTGCACACACTGTAGCCTTAAAAAATAGTGATCCAAGTGTATCTGATGCAATTCTAATTCTGTGTAAGGTGATCTGGAAAAAGCCTTCTGAGGGAAGCAAACCCTGTAGAAGGAAAGACGAGGTGCACTTCCTCAGACGGTACTCAGTAACTTGAAAAAGGTGTAGATGGAAAAGTAGATTCTGATTTGGTGGGTAGAATTATTTCCTAAGTGAGGCTGCAATGTCAGTAACAATGCAGAATTTTCCAGAAAACATGAATAATCTTTCAGTCTGATGTTCAGAGCTTAGCAATGTCTTTCTAGTCGCACATATAGAAATAAACACAGAGCTATTGTTTACTCAGATAGCAAGCCAGTATACTTAACAACTAACCACCTCCATTTCTTAATACTGTTTCTAAAAAAATACCGAGTGAAAGAAATAATTTGGAATAATTTTGTTTGTGAAAACCTTAAATTGATAACATCTGACAACAACCTGGCGACAAAATTCAGCATTAAGAAATTTCACTCTGTGACATGAGGGTTACTGTCTTCCCCCTCTGCACTTTAGAGATGCACTAACTCAATTTTCTTTGTGTAGAGAGGAATATTACAAAGACACAATATTAGCTTAGGCTTTCTTCAGTTTAAGCTTTTAAGCATTTACATTGATGGGAGACAGGGTGATTCTTGACCTTTTGAAGTCATTTTGCTTTGGCCATTACTCATTTGCAAGCTCATTTGAAAAGCACCTCAGAATCATCCTTAAGGCAAGAACTTCACTTATGTAATTATTTTACTATACAAAGGGAAAAAAAGAAATCTCTAGTTAGTAGCAGATTCTGATGTGTGTTTTCCCATCATTCCAGTGGAATCTTAATTATGCAATTATGTCAGTCAGTCTTTTATGTCAGCAGACAGTCTTTTTCTCAAAAGACTATTTATTCTATTATGTAAGTCTGTGAAGTAATCTTTGCTCCATTATGACCAGCAAAACCCTGTGGCATTGTGACTTCATTTTGTTTAATTCCCTTGTGAGAAAAATTCCCTTTACAGAAGTCCTGCAGAGAGCTTTTCTCACTATCTATGTAGTGTACTGGAGTCACCAGTGCAGGAACAAATTTCTGTAGTGCATTTTGTCCTCATTTCTCCTTTTTGTGTGGATGTTTGTGTGCGTGGTGTGTATTCCTTGAGTATTTTCTTTTTGTTTTTAAAACAGTGAAAGGCAGCATGTAATGTGGTGTATCATTGAGTGGGTAGCTAGTAATCTCTTTTAAATTATGTCACTTCTGTGTCTAAAATGCTTTTCAAATAAGGTGTTTGAACAGAAGCTTTCTGTAAGGTTGTGGTTTAATCCCAGCTGGCAACCAAGTGAGTTTGCAACTGCTCGCTCACTCCCACCCTCCTGGTGGGGAGGAAAATCAGGAAGCAAAAAAACCTGTAAAACTCGGGGGTTGAGATAAGAACAGTTAATTAATTGAAACAAAATAAAATATGCTAATAATACTAATGATAATTTTATTGAAGAGGAGAAAAAGTAATAAAACCCAGGATAAACAAGCAATGCCCAATCCAATTCTTCTTCCCTGCTCACCCATGCCCAGTCCTTCCTCCAGCAGTGATCAATGGTCCCAGCCAACTCCTCCTGGTTCATACACTGAGTATGGTGTTCTGTAGCATGGAATATCCCTTTGGCCAGTTTGGATCAACTGTTCTGAGGGAACCTGGCCATGTTCCCTCACAGTTTTGTGTACCTGCTCACTGCCAGAGCATGGGAAACTAAAATGTCCTTTTAGGGTAAACAGTACTGAGCAATAACTAAAACATTGGTGTGTTACCAATTATTATTTTAATGCTAAATTCAAAATCCAGTGCTGTATGAGGAACTAGGAAAAAAATTAATTATATTCCAGTCAAAACTGCCTGGGAGGGGTTCAAGGGTGTGTTTGTAACAAGGTGGTCTTTAAGGTCCCTTTCAGCCCAAGTCATTCTGTGAAAACTAGGACATTTAGTTAAAGGAAGATTCTCATGTCCTTGCTTGTGCAAGTCAGAGGGCTCAGATTTTCCCAAGGATATGCATTATTCTATCTGCCAGAATGAACAGTGCCATTAGTCCAATTAACAGGGCAAAACCAGGAAACGTGGTTGTTGGTAAACATTGTTTTCTAGAAAAATGATATTTAGAAAAATCTCTTAAAGCTGAAAGTATTAGAATTATTTGCACTTAAATCATTAGTAAGTTTCTCTCTATTACTTTAAAAAGAACGAGCCACATGGAGACTTGCTAAGGAGATTTCTCAAATTGCAGAGAAATGCCTACCTTTTGTTTTTTCTCCCCTTTAAGTTCTGAGTCATTCAGCCCTATCAGCTGAAGCCAAAACATTTAATTAACTAGGCCATCATCACAGTTTGAGTGGACTTGAGTCTGTTGTATGTCAGACATAAGACCCCATTTTCCTACACAGTGAAGATAAATCCAGATATTCCACTGTTTCAAGTAGCAGATGTTGGTTTCTTCTCTTTATTAATGGGCTGCAAACTAAAAATGGAATCCCTGTTCCACATGGGGATTCTTACAAGTAGAGACCACACTTCTTATGTCTAGAGATCACCTTACTTTCACATTGACCTGTATCTGTTCTCATATGTAAAGCGGGACATAAGAATTGCTTTTAACTTCAATGCGAGTAAAGAGAAATGTGAATTTCTTTGAAATAGAAATGCTACCTCTCTATGGTCTGTTGTTTCAGCTGAGTAGAATATTTACTGTATTAATACTGATGAAATGAGGGATGCGTTTCTTCAGAAAAGACAGTTTTGAGACTGTCTTCTCCTGTTCACTCATCTAAAGCCCAAAACCCACTTAAAATGTAGAGAAATAGTAAGCCAGTAGCATAGTTTCAAGAGCCAGATTGGGGCAAATGATCTCCAGAGGTCCTTTCCAACCCAAACTAGTCTGATTAGTCACCAAACAGACAAAGCAAGCAACAGTGTAAGTGCCATCTTTATACTGAAGTCAAAAAGTATTATCAGAAACACTTTTTTTTGGCTTTTTTTCCTTTCTATTCTAAGCTGATCTCTAGTAAATCTTTATTGAATTCTCATCTTAAAGTCCATCAGATTTAGACCATTTAGGCTTCTAGCATATCCCAGAAATAACCAGACTCTTCATAAATTGTTTCTACACAGTAGCTGAAAATTACCTGTTCCAGAAGCATAAAGAATTTTCCTGGAGTTTTTGTACTTGCACAAGTCTGGGTATTGTATCTGAGGACAGAAACCCTTCCTCTCTTTTGATTATTGGATGGGTGCATTTTTGGTTCTTCTGTCTTTTCTCTCCACTTTACTCAAAATTTCAGACTTCTGAGTACTTCGTTTGGGCTTTTAAAGACAACTGTTGTTAGCTGTGCTGAGTAAGACACAACCTACAGTTCAGACCATCCTATACAGGATTTAGGTGAAGCATGTTCAGCAGTAGGAATGGCTGATCCAGTGTTTTGGGGCTACCAGAATATAGATGTATTAATTGATTTTGAGTATTGCTATTTCAAGTTTATGAAACTATTGTTCAGGGCATAGAGCAAAGTCTTGATCACTTACGCCACCTGTTTGAGCTCAGAGGTTACACTCACGTCCATCTGGAAACTCAGCTTGTGTGACTATATTCTTCTGCTTATGAATTTAAATCTTGGTGACCATGGTGAAAGTTTTAGACTGCATCAGTACTCTCCAGCAAAGTACAAGAGAGCTGTTTTGACTGAATTTTCCTCCTGGCTATCAAAAGCCATTGAAGGCAGGGTATGCAGAATGCTGCAGGTCATCTCCCTTCCCAAAATTACAGATAAAATTTAATTGATCAAAATAACACTGAGAATCTGTCTTGCTGGAGTCTCACAGTGCTTGCAGCATTGAGGGAACTCACACATGCAGTGCAGAAGAGCTGTGTGAGAAACAGGTTTGCTGTGTGCATAGGAATGTCGTGCTAAGTGGCATTCATTTGTATGAAGATCTGCCACATCTTTGTATTTGAAGGAGAAAAGGGTTGGAAGGTTTTTAATCTAATGACAATCTTGAATATCAGAATAAATTTTTACTGCTTTTATTACCTGATTAACATTATTATGGTGTTAAGGATGTCAGGAAGGTGTTTGCCAGCTCTGCTCGTCTCATGGCTGTTCAGTGATTCTGGGGACAAGAGTACAGTGCCCCAGCTGAAGTCTGCTGGGTAGGTGTGGAGAGTCCTTGCAGAGATGCAAGACCCTAGATGTTAAAAAAGAAATTGATTGTTTGTGGTTGTCTAGTGCCATGTAGGAAAACTTACTGAATATGAAAATGAAGTGTAGTTGTGCCAGGAACATAACTGTAATGTAACCCAACACCATGCCTGTAGCCTAAAATGCAGAAGGGCAGGACTGTATTAGTTATAATGCAATCTGTGTGAAGGAGATCAGGATGCATATCCTAGACTAGATTTTTGCCTTTGAGTTATTCCTGGATGCTCCTTAGAATGGAGAAGAGACAGGAGGGAAAACTGGATGAGAATGGGAGTTCAAAGGGGACACAACGGGTGTTGTGGACTCTATTCAGTTATAATCACAAAGTTTGGGGTTATACTTTTCTGCAAATAATGATTGTTTTCATAGAACCACAGAATACTTTGGGCCAGAAGGGACCTTCAAAGATCCCTCTTTGGATTTCACAACCCTGTAAAAGGTGAACCACCCCAGAGATGTGCTTTTCAGCTGCAGGACAAATGCCATTGCTCTAATTGCAGGGATCCTGTTTTCTCTAAACACTAATACATTTTTCAAGGCAGAGGTTTTTGTCTCTGGCCTTGACATGTCAGTTGAATGCCTTAAGTGCAAATTATCAGTAATAATACTGAAAGAAGTATCTGCTTAAAACTTTTCAGCATCACAATGTTTTTCTGAGATACATGCACAAGAAAACAAAAAGGTCTTGCTTTGAGAACATTGAGGCATCCTTTTAGCAAGGTCTGCCCTAAGTGTCAGACAGACTCTCTCTTGATGCAGCTCAGTCCATGGGGTTTCTGGTACAGCTGGAGAAAAATAGAATTATGTCAAGAAGGGATTTGCTGTATAGGATTAGTAGCAGATCTTGTAAGACTGACATAAAATCAATCATGAGAGCCACCAAGAAATTGAAGTCATGTGCTTTCCTGAGGTTTTAGAATTCAGTGTTGATGAATGGTGCATACCTTGTGGTAAGAGACTCCTTCAGCTTTGAGGTAAAGCACTGAGTTCACAGTCTGTTGCTAGACCACACTCTGAAGCATGGAATTGACCTGCAACAATAAAAATTTGTTTACAGGAGGGTTTTTTAAATGGTCCAGTGATTTAGGAGCACAAATCCAGTGAAAATCCTTATCTCTGTTACAAATACAAAATGATATATATGAAAATACCAGTAGCTTGCATAAAGAGTAGAACCCAGATTTTTTTTTTTTTTTCTCGTAGTTTCCCACTACACTGGTATTAAGCAGAATCTGTTACTGAAATGCACGGAGCAAAATAATCTTCAAATATCTCTTCACAAACCATGTAAATAAATAAAAGCCTTTGAACCTGGTAACCTATCATTTCATTGTTGAAAGATATAACTGCTGGATGAACTTTTGTCATCCTCTGAATACTGCAAATTAAATCCTACAGGCATTTTAATGTTAACCTTGTACAGTGAGGTCTTCTCACTGAGGAGATGGGAAAGATATCTTTTTAAATTGTCACTCCAGGTAATACAGGCTATTCGTAGATTTCTTTTGTAGGATTCTGTGTTCATTATATTCCACTTGTTTTGTTTTTGGGTTTGTGTTTTTTTTTTATTATTTTTTTATTCTCCCTGTTTAATGTATACTTGTTTGTAACATAAAATGTCTTGCAGCTCTGCAAGCAGATCTAAGATTTAACAGTCAGACTGACTTCTTTCCTTTTCATGTATTGTCTGTAGTCAGAGAAAGCCTGCAGGCCTGTCGCTTCCCCTAACTTTTCCTGAGCAACTCAGATCTTTTTGGATTATTCCCCTGAGCTGCGGATCCAAAGCCATTTAAGACTAATAGGTGTGTACATGTGTAACTGAGTGAATTACCTGAAGCCAGAGAGGGTTTTGCAGAAGTATTTGTGGGTCTGCAGTCCTTCTTTTAGCTGTGTTAGTATGTTCCATAGAAGAAGCTGATAAAAAGGAGCATCAGATCCCAGGAAGTTCACAGTGCCAACATTTTTGTAGAGAATAAATATTTCACGGAGAAGTCAGTGGAAAAACCCTGCCTATGGAATTCCCAGTGTTGTTTCCACCAAGCTGTTTTCACAAGGACCATATATAAGATCAGACTCTATTGCTGTTTCTGGAAGATCTGTGACAAAAGGATTGGCAAGATCTGAAATTTTCTAATTTCCATGTAAACAGAATTTTTCCATAAATTGAAATTTCACTGCCAGAGGAAGTGAAACAAAGAATAATTAAAGATTTTTTTTTTCTTCACCTTTTATGTCCTAGTATTTACAGCAAAGCCTTGCTGGATAGTCTGTTGATTGAAGCATTAACCAAATAGTTTAACACAGCATCAGTAGACCAGGCTATTTATGCCTCACATGAACAGGGATCTTAATGTCTTCTCTTTGGATAGAGTTAAGTAGTAGGCTGAAATACTGCTTTGTAACACAAAGTAAGTATATCAGAAATGTGAGATTCAAGGTACTGAGATCCATCTGTTTACAAATGCAAACCTTACCCCTTTAATTTGAGTTGCAGAACTGATTGTGTCTATACTGCCTAAAGCTGGTTGTGCAGTTAATCCTCATGGCAGGGGCTGTCTTTCAACGGGCTCCTCCTAGATACCCTGCTCTAAAGTGGAAAATTGCAGCAAATTTTCAGAGTACTCATTTTTACCATTTTTAGGAATCTAGTCAGTTTAGTTTTCATGCCTGTTTCTTTCATTTTCCCTTGAAGCTTTATTGTTTCATAGGAATAGTGGTTTTGCTTGGGGATTTGTTGTTGTTGTTTCTGATGTGAAATAAATGCAGAGCTGAAGACACCTTGAAAATATTTGATCATATTCTAACTTAGTTTGAATTCGTACTACTAGGTGAATATTGTGTTATGTCCAAAGCCATCAAGCATGGGTGACCATCCCTTAAAAAGTGATATATACCTTGAACTGTTAGTAATGGTCACTGTCCACACTGAAAATTTGACATTATATACACATATACAGAGTGAGGAAGGAGAAAAACTATTCATACTTCAGAGAAAAATAATTTGGTGGTGCTGATGGAATTAGAGTCTGGACATGGCCCAGCAGGGTGAGGGAGGGGATTCTGCCCCTGTGCTCTGCTCTGGTGAGACCCCACTTGCAGGGCTGCATCAGCTCTGGGGGCCCAGCACAGGAAGGACATGGACCTGGTGGATTGGATCCAGAGGAGGGCTGCCAAGATGATCAGAGTGATGGAACATCTCTCATCCGAGGAAAGGCTGGGAGAATTGGGATTGTTTGGCCTGGAGAAGAAAAGGCTTCAGAGTAAACCTATTTTGTGGCCTTCCAGTACTTGAAGGAAGACTATAAGAAGGATGGAGAGAGACATTTTACAAGACCATGTAGTGAAAGGGCAAGGAGGAATGGCTTCAAATTGAAAAGAGTAGTTTTAGCATGGATAACAGAAAAATAATTTTTACAGTGATGCTGTTGAAGCACTGAAACAGGTTGCCCAGAGTAGTTGTGGATCCCCATCTCTGGAAGTGTTCAAGGGATGTTCAAGAGAAGTGTTCAAGTGCTCAACCCGGGCTGGATGGGTTGTGAGCAGCCTGGTCTAGTGGAAGGTGTCCCTGCCCATGGCAGCAGGGTTGGAACTAGGAGTCTTTAAGGTTCCTTCCAACCCAAACTGTTCTGTGGTTCTATGATTCCATGATCAGTGCAAGTGAAATCCAGATTTCCTTGATGTGAGCTCACTGCTGCAATAATAGTACCACATTATACATGCTTGTGTTCATTGACTTGAGCTGATGTTAACTGAGTTCAGCATCAGTAGGTTTAACTCCTTCCCAGAAATCTCCAGTGAATTTTAGAATGGCCAAGACAAAACATATTTTTGCATCTTGAGATAGACTTTTTAAAGCCTTTGATGTAACACAAGAATTTGGATGTTGAAATTCAATTTTGCACATTTAGTCCATGAATACATTTTAGCATTGGTAATCTTCAAATATGCCACAGCTAGCATTGTCCTACAATTCTCAAAAAAGAAAAGAAGCTTTTTTTTTTTTTTTTTTTTTTTAATCTTGAAGAATACTGGGGGGCAATTTAAAAATTAACATAGCTACACAGAAGAAGAGCCAAGACGGGACATCTGAGGATTAGAAAAAGGAAACTAACTGAATAATAACTAACTGAGAGGAATAAAGAAATACTAAGTTGGTGAAGCTATCTGAGCTCTTGTGAATGTTGCTTACCTTTCTGACCCATCTGTGGGACATTTGGGAGAGACTACAAAGAAACATTTCAGACCTAACATGATCTTGGGCCCTATGCAGAGGAAGGAAAACTGCTTGGACAGGCTTGGGATATGTCAGAGAAGTACTGCCTTTTAAAAGCAAAAGTCTGATCTGCTTCCCTAGCAAGAGACCCACAACCCAGAGGACATCATGAATCTACAATAAATGACTCTATGTTAACACTTGGTCATCCAGCTCTGTCAAAACAACCAAGTATTTTCTAAACTCTGTAGGGGCAGTTAAGGAAGAAATTCCTTTGCTGGTGAATGTGTTTTAAATATTGACTGACTGTGGCAACTTGAGATGCTTTAATAAGGCATGGAAATAATATTTGGAAAGAACACAAAGTTTAGACGTACACCTTTCTGAGACTAAGTGAATGCCAGATGAGGAGGAGTAAGCTTTCAAGATATGTATTAGAAGATGGAAGGCAAAACCACCTGATTCAATTACTAAAGAAATTTTATGCACTCAAGGAACATCACAAATTGACAGCTTTGAGTGAAATGAATACATCAGCTGAAAGAAATTCAGATGTCTGAAAGAGAACAAATGATGTGGAAACAGTCTGATGTATCTAGATAAGTTGTTAAAATATCAGCAGAGTATTACATTAGCAAAATATGAATCCTTATAATTGTCAGCGTTCCAAACCTACTTATCAGTATTCAAAGGAATATTGCTAGGCTAAAAGATGAACTTAAAGGATATCTAAAAATTAATCTATTAAACCCTACTGTGCAGATCTAAGTTTTGATAAGGGATAATCAATGCATACCTATTATCGTTAAATTTGTAAGGAAGTAATAAATTGATACATAATCATCTCTTTGATTGTTTTCATCAAATAGTATGTTCTTTTTCCCAGCTGTCTCTTAAAAGTGATTTCAAAGATTTGCAGACCTATGATTCATCCGTGCTCTTGATGTTAATGTGCCATTGACCAGAGTATATTTATGTTTAAATATACTCTATATTATGTTATAATCCAAAATTATAAGCACTGAAGTAAGTATAAGATTAATTCAGCAAATTTTAGTCTAATGAGAAGAAAAACCTTTAGGAATATTTCTGGGTTGAGAGAGAGACTAGGAGCAGAAGTCATACTTTTTCTAAATGTTGTTTGATTGATATTATACATTCATTTCAGCATGATCATTAACTTCCATGATGTGAAAGAGCAGCTGAGAGAAGACATTTTTTTAGAGAAATTAATATTTCAGGGGGTATCCCATCACCTTTCAGTATAGACAATGCTCGTTTCAAGGAGAGGGAGATCAAGTTCTCTTTTTTTAACTACCATCATTCTATTTTTGGTTAGTGGAAATACTTAATAGGTGTTCTAAGGAATAATTTAAATCTCATTTTTCTAGGAATTAATGAAAGTTTAAAGTAAAATTTTTGGTCTTGTCTTGCATGGCAGACCACATTAATACGTTTCATACAGTGAAAACAAAGCAGGCTTCAAAGCAAATGTGATCGCTGAAATGTTTGTGCACATATATATTTATATAGAGAGATATATTATGTGTATCTTTGTGTTGAAATTTAAAAAGTTTAAAGTGCTTAAATTTTAAAATTTGCTTATTGGCTCATGACAAATTAAAGCTCCCACTCTATCTGAGCTTTCTCCATACCTTTTCTTAACTTTTTCTGTTGGGGGGTACGTAAGATATGCAACAAAACTAATATTTACATGCCTTATTGAAAGTAAAGAGTAGTTATTGAAACGTTCAGAGGAAGGACTTCACTGTTGGTATAATGGGCTGTAGCTTTGCCCTCCTGTCTTTTTGGTAACTTCTTTAGGTCAAACTGATATAACCACGTATTTGACTTTTAGCAGCTTTGTTTGAGAGGTCCTGGTGAAGTCTCAAAATTATTGCATCTTCCGAGGAACTTGCAGGTTTTTCCCTATAAAGAAAATGGGCTTTGCTTGGCTCCCAAGTCAGTGTAACATTTTGTCATATGACTATTAAAGGCATCAAACATAAAAAGAAAGGGAGTATACAATACAATTTTAAGAAGAACTGAAAGCTATATCAGCATACACAGAACTGACCCAGGTAAATTCAAAATCAGTACCAAATTACGTTTATGTTTTATACTGTATATGAAAGCAATGTAGGTAAAGTTATCCTAATGTCAGAAGTGTTGTAAGGTTCAGTGCTAGCCCTCTAAACTGAAGTAATTTTGTACTTTGGGAATAGATTTTCTCTTTAGGGAAACCTCAAATCTACTCTCAAATATGCAGTATGTGTATACATATAAATTTAAACTCAAAGTCCATATAAATAATGACTTTGAGGTAAATGTATGTGGATATTTACTTATCAACTGTAGGCACTTTTTTGCCTCCTTTTTAACTCTGCTCCACAACTGAATGATGAAACATGACTTACCTGGAAAGGAAATAATTTGTACATATGTGAATATATTTTAAGTTTTCTAATTACACAGGGAGCACCCAACCAAGTAACTTACCTTGCTTTTTATGCCCCTGTACTGTCTGTTGTGTACTGTCCTGATAAAAAGATGGCACCATTATAAATTGCAAGGAAACTTATTTCGCAAAGTTGGTTTTCACATGTAGTATGTGAATCTCTGGACTACTGGATTAGACATGTCCATCAGAAATCCTCAAGCAGGGTGTTTACCAGAAAACTGGAGAGTTGAAGGTCTCCTGTCTGAATGTTTAGTATGAAAAATATTGCTAACTAGATGAGATGTTTTGGAAGCATGCTTCCCTACCTTATTTGAGGCCAAGCTGCATATTTTGGAAATGTGTGTGGAGGTTCAGTTGCATGAGGATGCTTATGCAGAATATTATTTTGGTTAAAAATCAAGCATCCAAAAATTTCCCAAGAGCATTATGCATCATTAACACTTAGTTTTTATTAAGGGTTTTCAACTTTTTTTTTTTTTTTTTTAATAGCACATTATTAATCTGCCAATAGCACCATTCTCAGCTTTTTCTCTCTAAATATTTTTCAGACCAACTTCTACCAAGGAGTGGAAATTGTACAAACAGCCAAGAGCAGTGGGGAGTGTTACTTGTTGCTAAATACTGACCCTGTTTCTCCGTCTCCCTGGCAATTTCCCACACATAAAGCATTCTTGTCCCTCCTCTAAATGTACTAAAAGGAGCTGAAACAAAGGTTAGTCACTTTGATATTAGGCTGGAGTTCAGGAAGAAGTCTCTGTGTTACAGACTGGCTTTCCTTTTAATGGTTACAGCCTGCTGGGAATGCGTCAAGTTGGGGATAGGCTCCTCTACCTGTACTGACTTTTGCTGCAAACTCTTATAAAGACCAAGTGAAAATACCATTGATGCTTTCATCTATACTCTTTCATTTTTACTTTTTTTATGTCTTGTTTTGTTTGGGTTTTTTTTAACAAAGAGTGGTGCACGTCTTTGTCTTTTACCTTATGTCTGTCAGCACTTTTAAAACTGAAGTTGAAAACACAGAGCAGTTTCAGTGCCACTGGTGTACTCTGCTGTGGCAACTTCAGTCTAACACCTTAAAAAAAAAAAAAACAAAGAAAAAAACCAGGGGGCTGTTTATAATACACATGGATCTAGTATGTAATACAAGCAATCTATTTCACAGATGTTTTTAATTTTTTTATATTATGCCTTATTATAATTAATCTTAAATATTACCAAGTGTATTCTCAACCACAGAACAAAAACACACACACACAAAAAAAAAAAAAAAAAAAAAAAAAAAAATA
>VWYO01002077.1:140544-153602 GCA_013400275.1 Rhadina sibilatrix | reverse complement strand
AAAAAAAAAAAAAGGACAAAAAAGAAATCTTACTATACCTGGTGCTTTTATGGACCATTCACAACAAAAGCAGAAAATTCAAATTAAATCATATGTGAGAGTGGCCTAAGCTCAGAGTCAGTCTCCCTCAGCTAGAGCATTATTTATAGAAAGTGGGACAGCTCTGTCAGGAGAAGCTCAGGTGCTTGCTTAAATTGCTGTGCCAAGGAGTACTGAGTTCCTAGTGCTGCATTTTCACCCTCGCTGTGTCAAGCTCTAGTCCTGAGTGCATACGAGAGCCTTTGAGCCTGCCAGTGACTGGGTTATCTGGGGAAGGCAAATGTTTCTGTTCTGGCCAGGTCCTCACACAGAACTACAACCTGAGAGCTCTGAGCAACATTCATCCAGACCTTTCTAATAGCATAATAAGTCAGGGGCTCATCTGGTGTACAGAGAGTCAGGTTCCAGCCATTGTGCTGCCTGTTTTTTTGATTTTTTTTTTCCTTTTTAACAGCAGTGTATTGTGGAACATTTTGGTTTTAACTTGATGTTTTGCTCTTGTTTGATTTTTTCTTTCAAGAGAAAATAAACTGATGACAAACCTCCAACTAGCTATTCAAATTTGCACCAGTTTTGTATGAGCCCCTTTCTATTTCTTTGTACACCACACAAAACTAACACGGGATTCAAAATTCCCATCCATCTGTTAGTGCAGTGTTACTCCCCATAGGGTTTATGGCAGTTCCTGCTTCAGTCCTTATCCATGGCCTTGTGTTGTTTTATACATGGGTTTGGATAACAAAAGTCATCCAGAGGAATGCCATATTGTGATCTGTCCCCACGTCCCCCTTAATAAAAAATGCTGGTAGGATATTGCTGCATAGGAAACTGGATTTGCTTTCTCTGGATACTTTTGCGACAAGTCCTTAGAGACTTCTTTTTCTTCCTTTCTTTAAAGGTGACTTTCCAACAAATAGGAGAGATCATTCCCTTATTTCTGCTCCCCTGAGTAGACCCAAAAATTCAGTTCTCACTTCATTCTGCTGGAAGTAAGTTTTTTTTTAATATAGAAATAATTCTCATTTTATACTGAGCTTGATAGAAGACAGAGCTAATTAGTCTGAAGTGCTTAGTTCATTACTTGGTTTGTTTTAACTCAGTTTATCCTGTCAAAGTTCACCTTTTGTGACACTGGTAACACATTTAATGACTATATTTAAGCTCAAGTCCAAACTTGATATATTCTTGCAAAATGATTTTCATTTACAAAGGAGGAACTGCTTGACTTCTCTTTGTAATGAGACTTCTTCTGCTTCATATTGTGCCTTTGGGTAGTTTCACCCAAAGTTGGGGGTAGAAGACTCTCTCTGACAAGGTATTTATTCAAATTACTTATGCTCTGTCATCTACTTAAGTACTTTTTTTCCCCCTTCCACTTAACTTGGACATTCAAAGAGTAGACATGGCAGTTCCTATGGATTATTGATTTTTCTGCTTCATTTTTTTAGGAAGAGAGGTAAAAAAAAATGCCATGGGGAACTGATAGACAAATCATATTCCCCTAAATTCCTTTGAACTTGGCTCTGTGTGTTCAGCTTTCCGTATATGGGAAAAGTCTCTCATTTGATTGAAACTCTCTGAAGCAGAGAGTCAAGCAGATGTGTTTAGCCTCAATTTAGTTGAGACTTCAACTGATTTAAAAGGGAGTTGGGTAACCAAGTCATGATGCTCACACAAGTTTCTGGATACATCCACAGTTTTAAACCCCTGAGGTGATTTACTGCTTTCCGCTTTGTGCCAAGATTCACCTGTCAAAGATGTTTTAAATGAGATTTAATGCAATTATTGTTTCCCCCTCACTGGGTTCTTCATCTCTTAGTGTGGAATTTGCTTTGCAAGAGTGACAGTTTAGAGTCTGGGACTGCAGCTCATCAATTAACTTGGACAGATCAAGGGCCACAGTCTCGTTTGCAGGCCACTGCCACCCGTCCTTCACTCCTTGCACGATCCCACTGCACTTCCCTGCAATTACTTGAGGAGCAATTTATATTTAACAGCCAGAACTCTATGGATCTGCATAAATGTCTCACCACATCCATATATATATGAAAGAGAATAAAAGTGGGGAAAAGCACAGAACTCACAGCAAATCTTTAGTGAAGTGGAGCTTGCTGAACCTGAATAACTTTTTGATACCCAAGAGAAATATGCAATCAGGCCAGATATTCAGGCTAAATAGTTTGCAGCTTTTCAAGTAAGTAGCTCATGTGCCAGTACAAGTCCATTCAGTCTTGTGCATGTAAGGAGGGTCATAAAACATGTAGTTGCTTATCCACAAGAATAATTTATATGCATTTGCACAGTTACTCTACTGGAGGATTGTCTAACAAGGTAATTAGAATGTGGGTGGTTTTTATAAGGTGCATAAAGTGCTCAGCTTTTTCTTTCAGACCTTGCTTGGCATTGGAATTATTTTCTTACACTGTAACATATGCAAGCACTCTGTTTATTGAACACCTCCCCTTCTTCTATAGCCAAATGGCAAATGGAAGTACTAAATGTTATGGAGCCATTCACTACTGGCAATATCTTATTTTCTGAAGAATAAAATGAGGCTTTGTAGAGGAATTTCTGGGGCAGGAGCATGGTTATACTCTTAATTCCTGGAAGGAAGGAAGTATTACAAATAACACTTAAAAGTCCTAAATTGTTGTTACTGCTTGAGACTTCAGAGTAGACCATAGACTTGAAAGGTAAAGGATGACAGTGGAATGGGGTGCTTTGTTATCATCCTCAGTGGTGATTTGTTCCCAGTGTTTCACCAAACTGGTAGGTCCTCAGAAACATGTTGCACTTCATTAGTCACCTAAATGTATGTTGGTCATCTGCTTATTTTTTGTGATTTAAGCCAATGAGAAAGAGGCAGAAGAGTAAATATTAAAGAGGAAAAGAGAAAAGACATTAGAGAACATGGAGAACAGTAATAGTTGGCAAGCTTGTAATGCAGATAGATATTGTAGAATTTTTGTCTGTGTAATGGGGATGATGCATGAACATTCATTATCTAGAATCATCCAAAACACATTTTGCAGTCATGCTAATAGGAATTGTTTCAATTTATCAGCATGACTTCACTAATACGAACAAAATGTTTAACCTAGTCAAAACAGAATATGCCGTTTTTGCTTTTCAAAATTCACTTGTTAGTAATTCTAAGCAAATGAAGTAGGCATCAATGAAAAGTAGGTCATAATAGGAAGGTAATTTTACTTTATGTTCCCTTTTTTCCCCATATATTGTAGGGTTTTATTAGAATTGTATGTTTTCAAAAGCCTCTTTGAAATTAAGTCTTTCTGACTGGCTTTCATTGAAATAGTACCACTTCAGAGCTCTAAAGCCTTTCCAGTCCTGTTGGGATGTTTATACAGGGTAAATATTATGTGAAAAGTACTTGCAGAAGCCAGTCCAACTGAGAAAAATAGGTTGTTTATTTTAATTTTAGGTACTGTACAGACAAAGTTGAATTATCTTAAAAATCACCACAAATAATTCATCATGTTATTTAGGTACTTTTTCCCTTGCCATGTCATCAGATCTAATGGTTCTTTCTTAATTTATGACAGGAATTCTGTGGAATAAGGTAAATGTCAACTATAATGATGCTGTTTGTTATGATGAAAACACAGAGAGAAGGAAATTATGTTTAATGCATCAAAGAAAGAAATTTCAAATAGGTTATTTCAGTTACCTTGATTTAGTATGTCTTTTGGGGAGAAGGGAAGGAAGGAAAGGTGAGGGATTAGTACCAAAAGTAGCAGTGTGAGAACATGCATCATCAAGAATGGTTAGAGACTCTTAGATATGGAAACATATTTCTCTCATCTGTGAAGGGAGAACTCTTCCAGAGACTAAGAGACATAATAATATTCAATATGTGATGACCAATTGGTGCCTTCTGCCTTGGAGAATTTTTTGACTCTTCACATAAAGAGTAGTGACTTACACAGTTCCCAAATTTATTGGTCATTCTTTTTCTACCTAGGTCTTCATTTGGTTCAGTGAATGCTATATTTGTTGGAAAAACCCAGCACCAATAATTGTACTGGAGAGTAAATCTTAGGCAAGACATGAGATTTATTTTGTATTGAGAATTTTCTTTTTTTAAATCGGCAGACAGGAAGGACGGCACACCATCATTCAGATTTTGTGTTACAAGAACTTGTCAAATGTTTCTGGGATCCTTTTACTAAAAACATGTGTATGTTTACAGGTAACAGTAATTTTTTTGCCATGTTGCTGCTGCTGCTTCTTGAAAGAGACCAGAGGATGTTCCAAGGCACTGGGAGAGAGTGGATAGTTTTGGTGAGGACTTTCCTATACTGCAAATTCTGCTTCAGATTATTTTACACAGGATCTTGGGAATATGTTTGCCTTTGTTGTTTCTCTTCCTAACTCTCGTTTTTCTCCTGTAATCAGAATGTACTGTATTGTGGTGAGGACTATTTTGCGATGCTTTTTCTGCTGCATCTGCTGCAATGAATTCTTAGTCTTGCTAGTGTTCTCAATATAACAGTAACATAACACTAATGATTACTACTAAAAAAAGATGCAATAAAGAAATATGTAGAGTTTTGCAGGTGTCAGCCTAACTCCAGTGTTAAATAACCAGCAATGTCTGCACTATTTCTCTTTCACAAATAATTGAGTCCTATTCTTGTTAAGCCACCAGATGTAACAGGCTTCCTGCTACCTTTTCCAAACAGATAAAAGAATCCTTCCCCCTGCTGCATCCATGGGTTCCCAGAGCAACAGAAATTCTGTTTCCCAATACTACTCTTTCCTGATTATATCTTCCACCACTTGCAGTAGGAAAGACTGAGCTGATTCTGGTCTTGCATTATACAAAGCAAACAGCATGTGGCATTTCTGGTTCAGTGATGACTTCCAACTGGCCCTTCTTTTACTGTCACAGTTGAAACTGCCTCCTCTCTTCTCAGCAGCAGTGAAGGCGTGGAAAGAGACCAGTTAAAATGGTTTGCTCTTGGTTGGCTCTTTCACTCCACGTAGTACCCAGAATAGTCTGAGTCCTTCAGCCGTGTGACACTAAAAGGCTAAATGAAGAGCTACTTGGATCTGAACTGTGACTTCACTGTGCTCTGCCACTGCTCTGCTGTCATCAAAGCTTTCCTACAGATTTCTCTCTACAGTAACGTGTCGTGTTCTCAAAGACAGTTTCCCAACCTTCCTGACTTCTCCCCTCTCCACACCTTCTCTAGGGACCGGTGTATTTGGCTTGGTGCTTCTCCACTGTGGTGGCTTCTAGCTTGTGTCTAGAATGAGCCTAAAGCCATCAATGGGTGTTGGGAGAGGAGCTAGGAGTAAGGTGCACAGACATGGAACAGAAAACACACCTGTATCCTCAGCCAGTTGCTAGGAGTGTTGTCCCTGCACTCACTGCCAGTCGCACCCTGCCCAGGTTCTCAGACCTGTACAAGCACTTGATGAAAGTCACTCCACTCCTGCTGCCAACAGAGGATCCGTAAGTACAAACTGTACCTGTGTCTGCAGCTGTCAGCATATGCCCTGCTTCTCTTGCTTCCCCTACAGGCTTTCTCCTCCATTTGTGACTTGCTTTTCACCCAGCATAGATGCGAGGGGGCTTTGGCAGAGTGCCTTGCATGTCTTTCACCCTTCTATAGCTCTTGAAGGGAAAGAAGAGAAGGAGCAAAGGGATGATAGCAACAAAGGCCATGACTGTGAAATGTAGGAAATAATAGGAAGAGGAATTTTAGAAGGACTGGAATGCCAGCAAGAAAGAAAAGTGGAACTGTATCTTTACCATGCAGAGGTACAGTAAAGCATCTTCAGGAAGAACCAGGAAAGACCTGTAGGGACAACTGTGAAGAGTTCTGAATAGCAGGGACTTTGAGTGAGACTGAGGGGGGCAGCTAGCTTGGTGATTACAGAGACAAGAAAGATTTTGCATTAGAAGAATCTGGCTTAATACTCACTGGGCAGAAGCAGCAAGAGAAAAGAGAATTTATTCTCTGGTTTTCTTTTAACATAGATAAGATGGAAAAGATGTTACATATCCATGTATCTGAGAGCATCACATTTGCTCTGGTACCAATGAAATTAACAACTTGACACCACTTCTGTTTTGTTTTCTCAAGGCGTTGTGGTTGGGGTGGGTTGTTTTTTTTTGTTTTTTTTTTTTTTTTTTTTTTTTTTTTTTTTTTTTTTTTTTTTTTTTTTTTTTTTTTTNTTTTTTTTTTTTTTTTTTTTTTTTTTTTTTTTTTTTTTTTTTTTTTTTTATGTTCAGACCATGCCCAATAAACCTTATGGCTCTTAGGCACCATGTCCTCGTCTCTCCAGCAGCCTAATAGCTTCTAAGCAAGGTACATCACAGGATGGCTCAGGCAACACAGGAGATCTATAACATGAGTTTAAATGGAGACAAAATAAATCTACCTCAGCAGCAGTCCCTGCTAAATCACTTTGTAACACTGGTTGCTCTAAGGGTTGACTTTACTTCATAACCACTTTCTGAGTTTTATGTAGTGGGGCTAAAGGATAAAACACAAGCTCTCAAGTAAACTCAATCATATTGTAGTTTTTGAAAAAGCAGAAAGCTTTGAAATCCTTGCTATGTACTGCATTGATACTCTTTTTTCCCCTCAATTCTCCAGCCCAGCAGAATAACTCTCAATTCTGATTTTGTGATGCATTCCTTTGTGGTAAGATATTCAAGGCCACATCATGTACTGTCTGTTGAAGTGCAGTAAATATTTAATGTTCTGTTTATTTCTATAATAAGCAAATGAAATTACTTTCTATCTATTTAACCAACCTGCATGGGTACATACACACACTCTTGCAGATATACACACATTCACATATTTAAGCTATGCAGAAACTGAGTGAAGGAAATTGCTAAAAGGATGTAATACTTTGCATTTTTAAAAATGAATGTATTTAGCTCTCAAACCATTCCATTAAGTAAAGGCAAGAATATCCCCTTTATTCAGGATGGATGACAGAGGCCCAAGAGTGTATGCTTCACTCCAAGTGTGACAGGACAGATGGAGTCAGTATCTGGGCCACTGCTTAGAATTGGAATGGTCCTGTTAACCTGGACCTCTCTCATAATACAGAGAACAACCTGAAAGTTGGCAGTAGGTGAAAGCTTTAATTTAAAGGTTATTTGGCGGTCACTGAAGTAAGTCTATTTCCTAATGGACAGATGTCCACTTAACTAAAGCCCTCCCAGATGACTTCTTGTTTGAAGCTATGCCAGGTAAAGCAATGACTGAGTGGATGTGTCAACTCAAGTAACCTCTTGGAGTGAGCAGCATTCCCCGACAGTCTGGGCACCAGCTCAGTGGCACAGGAACATTTGCTTGTGGCACATGGTCTCTTGGTAGGTCTGTCAGTCAGCTGCTTTATATCAGCACTTTCAGGATGCAAGTATTTTTTAAAAAATAAAGCGCTGCAAGGTGAGGGATGCATTTTGCAAGGCCAGTTTGCATTTTAAAAATGGGGGGAAATGGTATTATTTATATTGAAATACTGTTGTCAAATGGAACATGCTGCACTACGTGAATTAGGGGTTCAGGGCCATGGTCGGTTGTTCTACAGTCATGAACTATTTATCTGTTCAGCCTTGAATATACCAAGTTTTAAATTTAGGTAGATCTTCTCAGAGCCCACATCATCATAATTATAAATAAAGAACCAATATTAGTAACTTTTTTTTTTTTCCTCATGTAAATTGGCATATGATCTGGCAATGGTGTCCTTATGGGGAGATCCTGTGTCCATTGAAATGGTTCTCTAGAGGGAGCTGCCTGTGCTGATCTGGTTGCTGAGTCTGCTTGTTATCTTTCTAGAGATGTAGCATTGAAGATGTTTCAGGGTTCTGCATTTCATCTATAATGTTACTATTTGGTGTTCAACAAATCTGAACCTCCAATATTATCTGAAGAGAGATAAAAAACCATCAAACAAATGTGGAGATTGCCAGAATTACTGTTAATTTTCTCATCAGGAGTATTCATTTAAAAATGACCCACAAGGACTCCAAAGATGAAGCAGCAAATACAGTGAAAATGACAACAAATTATATTAAAATTCCATAAATAGAAACCAATCTTAGCAGTAGTAGGTGGGCCTTTTTCAGGCCTTTCTCCCATGCTTAGATGGCATCAATAAAAGTTTGGATGTGACTGGATGTGACTGTTGTGTATTTGTGATTAATAATTATCTCCCACCACAGGTGATCTTTTGAATTTTTTAATTATTGCAATAATATTGGACTATTTTATGAAAGACTGTGGAATCAGTAAGAAGTAAGCAAAAGAGATGTTATTTCTCATGGCCAGTTGACACGTCTGGAATTCACAGAAGGTCACCAAGTTTAATGCTGCTATGCTGCTGGGTTGTTTTTTTTTTTTTTTTTTTTTTTTTCCNNTTTTTTTTTTTTTTTTTTTTTCCCCCCCGTTTTATTTATTTTTATGTTAACTCTGTGTCTGTTAGGATTCATACTATGCAAGCTAAGGTGAAAATGTTAACTGATTGGGGTGATGGCTTTGACTGGCCAGGAAGGAATTTCTCCTGTTCCCTTTCCCGCTCTCAACAGTGCAGAACAGACAGATGGATGCATAATGGTTGGTTTGGTTTTTTCCTCTGAATTAATAACTTATGGGCCTTCATGGAAAAAGGTGTTGGAGCAAATGGGCTGGTGGACCATGGTGTAACTTGATTTCATCTCATTAAACATTTTTTTTTAAGTTTAGGCAATACACTTGAACAGAAAATATCAAATTTTAATGTGCAAAATATGTATTCAACGTTCATGTGTGAGAAAATTAAAACTTCCTGTGGAATTTAGGACTGTACTTGTAAAGCTCAGCTGTTCTGTTTATCTCCCAAAACTGAAGGTTGTAAGTGTGCTTGTCATATCACTGTCTGAATTTCTTCAAATACCTGAAGGACCTCCTGGGACTTAGAACTAAACAAATGAAAAGTTGACTCTACATGGTCAGAGCTTCTTTTTATGGCCAAAGAGATGGGAAAGGGGGCATTATAGTATCAAAATTAAGGCTTTAGAAGACTGAAAAGCAGGTTAAACTTTTGCTTTAACGCACTCTCCTCTGTAGACAGAAACTCAGGTCCCAGGCTGACTTGGTCGAGGTTGCAGTGTGTTAAATGTGGGTGTCAAGCAATCAACTTCAGATAGATGCATTCCCCCCCCACTGCCTCTGTTTTACAAGAACATCCTCTCTTTGCTGCTCCTCCAGGGGCTGCGTTAACGTTCAGCACTGTAATAGCTGATCAGTGGAAACAAGGTACATCAACCATGGAGCGCACTGGAGTCAGGCTGCTGGAAAGAGGACAACCACTCCCCGTTGTTAGACACCACGCAGCTGCTGGTGGCACCTCTGCCACAGAGGCCACAGCGGATCTGGAGTGACGCCCGTGGAACTGAGGGGGCTTGGGAGGGAAGCAGTGAGGAAGGAAGAGTGGAGTGGCTGAAACCTGTGGGACTTCAGCTTCCACAGTGCCCGAGGCAGCCCTCACTGAAGCCCTGAGAATGGTGCTTATGGCTTTTTAGGGGCCTGGATGTGCCCATTATTTTTTAGGATATTTTCACAGTATTGGTAAATCTTTGATTTTGAAATTATTTTGTTCCCCCTAGCTTTAACTTTTAACAAATGTTTGGTATCTGAATAGAAAAGATAACTATCCTTTTTCAGTATTTTATTATACCTTGAACTAACCATATAGCACAAGATTTTTTTCATTCTGTTTAAATGGGTGACATCAGTTTTTGTTTTTAATGAGTGTTAAAGAGAATGGAAGAGAAAATTATTTTATCTCCGTGGTGGATGTATATTAAGTCAACAATGTGTTCATTATTTAAAGTAGTTTTATTTGAATTTATTTTTAAAAATTACTCCGGCCTCTTTCAAATTTTCATGTGGTGTCTTTCTTACTGGAATCATTAATTCCAAACTCCACTCAAAATTCTTTTTTTTTAAATTAGTTAGAGGGTATTTGTGAGCTACAAACTCTTGGCTGTCTCTTATATTCTGTTATATGTATTTATAGACCTTTGCAAAATATTCCATTTAGTGTGGCCAGTTCAGGGCACTAGATGCTTTAAAGAGTCAGTAAGGATATCTGGTTCCTAGATAAGGCCTTAAAATACTTAGTAATATCTAAACTGAGGATTAAAAAGTTATAATTTTCCAAAGGTTTCCATTACATTTCCTATTCTGCCTTCTGTGCATTGTACATTATTAAAGAGTACTGTTCTGACATGCCCCCCAAAGAAGTGAATTAACATTTCTTGTGAACTCTGTTCTTTTGTGAAGAAGTAATAATGACTCAAGCAGCTCCAAAAGTTTCTCAGATGAATCACAATTTATTACTTGTAAAATTAATGCCCATTACATTCACTGATGCTATGCATAAATTGTCATTTGTAGAAAAAACCCACTCTTTTTCCTGTTTGCCCTTACTGATAACAGATCTGTGACTTGTATAGAGGGTAGGGACAAATGCAGGATGTGAGTGACATAATTTGTGAGACTTCAGCTTCACACTGCTCTTTACATACCTTTTCTTTTTCCTCTAAAGCAATTCTAGTTGTCATTTGTTTCAGCTGTTAGATGAGAGAAAGCCCATTCTAGCCTGTGAAAAGACAAGCCCTGACTTGTGCTTTGGATTGGGCTTGAAGCGTTTTGAGTGCTACCATTTGTGGAGAAGTTCTCACCTGCCAAGGCGGACCTAAGCAAAGTCAAAATTGCTGCTGGTGCTTTTTCTTGGTGGTGTTGGTTAATTTTGTTTGCTTTGTTTTTGGTTTTCTTTTAGTAGAGTCAATTATCTTGCCATTGGTTTTGTTTAGCTTTTCTTGAAAAGCTTATTTCTCCCCCTTGAACTAATTTAAATTTTATAGGCATACAACTGTTTTTCAGTTCCACAGCTGAAAGATGATGTAGGTAAGTCAGGAGAAAGAGGATAAACATGCAAGATGAGGGTGACAAACTTAGAAGTGTTATAAATAAGAAGATGCTTTCAAAAGAGGCTCCTTTTTGAAGAAAATGGGTTGCTCAACCTCTCATTTGCTGACTACCAGGACTTATCAATGGCTTGTGTGAGTTTAGGATACAACTACTATGTTATGAGCAATTCTTTGATTTCTGCTTCCTGTCTCTAGTGGGACTAGAAAAATCAAAGTCAGAAGAAAGTGTATTAAGACATAAAGTGGGGATTTAGACTGTTTTATAGGAACATACTTAACCTCTCCGTACAATTCTCTGTCTGTGTAATGGGGATAATGTATTTAACTACAGTACAAGAAGTCTGAGGATTAATTGGTTAATGAATTCATAGAACCCTGAGCATGAAAAGTGTGCTCTAAATGTTTCCCACAGAAATTTCTCCATTACCTAAAGAGAGAGGAAGAAAAAAGCTATTTCATGGCTTTAAAGAGCTGGGCAAATTTCATCAAGAACACAGATAATTAAAGTAATATTAATAGATTTTTAGGTCTTCATTTTCCCATAGAGGCCAGGTGTCCCTGATTTTTTTTCCTTTTCCCCTTCAAGTAACGTCCCTGACTCAGTTGTCAAAGACTGAGAAGCAGAAGTGCCCGTCTAGCTTTGAACTTGATCCCCACACTGGAGTTACAAGGTTAAATAAATGGGGTGGGTTTGATTTTTTTTTTTTTTTTAATTTTAAACTGAGCATAACACTTCAAAAAGATTTTCTCTCCCCCCTCCCCCAATATATTTTTAGGCTGTATGGCACTCTTGCCTATGTCTGTTCCTCAGTCCCAGTTGAAGATTTCAAGGGAGACGAGGGCTCTATATTGTTTCTCCCTTGTATTGCAGATAGGGGGAGGAGGTGGTTATTAGAGAGAAGCGCTCTCACTCGCTCGCTCTCTGTTTCTCCCTCTCTGGCTGATAGCACTTATCTCTCGCTCTCTCTCCTTCTCCTAGGTGATCCATTTCTAGGCAACGTGCTGCCTGGTGCTGGAGCTGCCAGCTCTCTCTGCATCCCACCAGCAAAGCAAGCTCCAAAAGCAACCTGCAGACCATCATCTGCTTTCCTCTGCCTCGCTCCGGGTTCTCCTCCTCTCGCTTCTGCCCTGTCCAACCACCACCTTGCGCGACAGAGACAGCACGCTGGGCTCCATTGGCAGATTTATTTTTTTTTTTTCCTCCAGTTGTGGGAAGCGATTTTTCTAAGCGAAGGGTGGGGGGAAATCTCTGCATTACTATCTGCATTGCCTTGAAGTTCACTTTGTTTTTTGGCCTCCGGGGGGGCTTTTCCTGCAGGAATCTGGCTGCTGGGAGCGGGATCGCCTGCTCCCTCGGTCGCCCGCTCCTCCCACCTCGCTGAAGGCGAGCTATTCGCTGCGGGCTCCTGGGGCTTCTCTGGCCAAGAGGGTTTGTGCGTGTCTGCTGGTGTGTGCGTGGCTGCTGGTGTGTGCGTGTGTGCCTGTGTGTGCGAGCGTGTGCGTGGTGTGGGTTGGAAGTTGCCGTGCAGCAGCGGGACCGAGCGGATCCCTGGACCCGGCGGAAGGATGGGGATTGTCTGACCAGCAGAGGCGTCTGCTGCCCGCGGCGGCGCCCGGGCTGGATGGATTTGCTGCCGGCGCTCCCAGCAATTCTGGTGCTGCCCAGGAGCCCCGCGAAGTGACGCGGGGTTTCGCCGAGGAGAGAAGCGCTCGGAGCCCCGGGCTCGCTCCCTGACCAGCCGCGGCTCTCCTGCGCCAGCCATCGGGATTTACACCCTCCTCCGGCTGCACCTCAAACTCTTGGGCTTCCTGCGCTGCACTTGCCTCCGCGGCAGCACCGTCTGCCGAAGAGATCTGTTGTTATAAAGCCTGGACCTCCGGAGGAGATGGAAGTTTTCTCCCTCATCCTGGTCGTGTCCGTCTGTTGGACTCGAACCTGGAAAGCGGCGATTGCAGATTCAATCATTCATATCGGTAAGGGGGTGCTGCGCCTGCTGATGCTGCTGGATACTTTTCCAGCTCTCCTTTGCAACCTTCCCTCTCTTGGAAGGCT
>VWYO01002077.1:111166-140502 GCA_013400275.1 Rhadina sibilatrix | reverse complement strand
CCCCTCTTATAATTGCTTTCCACCAGGACCTCAGGCGTCCTCTTTTTCCCCTACCGCGCTGTGTAAAGGTTTCTTGGCGGCGGAGTATGTGCGTGCTTTAGACCTTGAGGTTCTGATGAGGCTGATGATGGGGGGCCCCAGGGCTCGGGCACTTCCCCGGTTCCTCCCCGCAGCTCCAGCCTGCCTTCCGCCTGCCCCGGCTCGCCCTCGGCCGGGGGACACTCCGCGCCTCTCCGTGTTCCTCACACCACGGTGACAGCCACGCCAAGCCCCCACCCCCCACACTTTTCCTTCCTTCCTTCACACCCCCCATCCCACCTTCCTCTCCCGCGGCGGAACAGGTGGTTTGGCAACGTGAGCGCTTCCCCTGCCGCGGGCGGGCAGGGCGGCCGCGGGGGCGGGGGGCTCCGGCCGTCCGGCTCCGCTCCCCGCCCGCTACCCCGCCGGCCCCGTCTGCGCCTCCCGGAGCCGGGCTCCCGGGAAGGGCAGCGGCTTTCCCTCCGCCCCCGGGGCAGGGGGCAGCTCGGGTGATGCCGGTGCAGGGCGCTGCTGGCGCTCCCCGCCGCCCGCGCCCCCTCGCTCCCCGTTATCCCGAGCCATCTCTCGGCGGGCGCATCCCTGGGAAGCGCCGAGCCCCGCTGCCGAGCGGCGCTCGGTTTCCGCGGCTGACGAGAGCGGGTGGCCCCCCCTGCGCCGGCCGGGGATGCGCGGGGAGGGAGAGGAGATGGGGAGACGAGGAAGAGGAGGGCGCTTCCCCCGCGGCCGCTCGCCCATCTGCAGGCACCGCACGCAGGCGGAGCGGGGGCGGGCGGCCGGCGCCGCGCTGCCCCGGGGAAGGTGCATTTCGGGGCAGGGTCCCGCCGGGGTTTTGGGGAGGTTCCTGGGGCGGTGCCGGCCCCGGCGGTGGGGCAGCTGCCGCTCTCCCCGGGGCTGGCTTTATAAATATGTCTGCCGGTGCTTGTCGTGGGAATCCGTAGCGGGTTTCTGTGAAAGGGGAAGCGGGGAGAGCGTTTGGAAAGCCCGGCCGTCAGGAGCTTTCCTGCAGGACCGATACTGGGGCAGCGGTGCGCCAGCCCTTCGGGCAGCTGTCCCCGAGCCCAGAAACCACTGCTGCCCTTAGGTACCGCAACTTTATAGGGGTCAGTCCTTTTGGCTGTCTGCGACTGGAGCAGCAGATATTGCACCGGGGAGGTAGCGCTCTGTGCCCTCCTTTTAAAGGGAGAAGGACTTTTTCAGTTCTTCCCAGTTGCAGACTGTTAAAGCGACACTAGGAGACAGTTCCGGCTTAGGATTTCTTTCTTAGGAGCTTAATATCAAACGATCACATCCTAGGGTTTGGGGGGAAATTTTGACTGTGTGACATATGAAGAGTTTCTTTGCAGTCTACTGTCGCCCATCCTCCTGGCTAAAGCAGCGCTGCCGGGCAAGCTGTGTGCCTTTGCACTGCCATCCGGGGAGATGTTAATGAAAATTTGTTTGTTTTACATGATAAATGCAACACATTTTAACTATTTTTTAATACTCTTTGTGATTAGATACATCAACACAGTAACTACTCATTGAAAGCAAAAAAAACCCAAACCAAAACAAAAACAAACAAAAAAACCCACAAAAACAAACAAACCCCAAACTAGCAGAACCGAAGTAGTTGCTTCTCACACAATTTGTCTTGAGAGACAATTAGTACAGCTGACAAGGGGATTAGCTCTTTTTAAAGACTACTTTATGCTACCATGAAAATGGCAAAACTATATACTGTTACACAGAGCTTTAAATCTGCAGAAATGAATACTCTGAAAATAAATTATCTGAAATCAGGACTGTTTTAACAGTAAATGAGTATGCAGCTAAATATTCCAACTTGTACAGCTCACAGATGGAAATTTGGCCCCAAGTAACCCACTGTATTTTGTGACCTGGTCTTCTGACCCCCTTTTGCCTTCCTCCACTTGTATTAAATAAATTTATGTATAAAATATTTAGACATAAGTGATAAACTATATTTATTTAAATGAGTGAGCAAAAGCAGTAGTAGGGTACTCTATGAAGAATTTAACTACAGAAGAACTCGTAAAGCCAAAGAAAAAACTAAACTGCTCAGTTCAGGGGAAAAGAAATACTACCAGAGGTAGTACTGATGCCTTAGGCAACAGACAGAATAAATGCATTATCTTTTTTTCGTTCTGCAGTGCTAAGATATTCAAGTGGAAAATATTTTCCCATATTTGAGAGGGACAGATGGTCATAAGAAATAACGTTACCTGTGCATACCCATACATACTTTTTTCAGTATAATACACAAACTCTCTTGCTTACCTATGTTTTATTTTATTTGTTTCCTGTAAAAGGATGCCTTCTGTCTCAAAGTATTTTATCAGTCATCTCTCAGATAGTGCCAAAAGAATGTTAGAATTTAGTGAGTAGACATTAATGACTTGATGATGTCAGTGGGAGGGATACAGTGACTGGTCATCTATCTGTGATAATGCCTTTTCATTTTCCTGTCTTCTGTGTACAGATGCTGCTTTTGATCTCTAGAGAAGGTCTGTGTGTATGTAATTAAAAAAAAAAAAAAGGTTTTCCTGTATCATATTTTAAACATCGGTGGAGCTGCTTATAGTCTGTAGGTTTCTGCTGCCCTGCTATTATAAATAGGAACTGGCAGTTCAGAAAGACTACATTAAGCACTCTTGTGAAAATGGTGAAATGAATCGACTCCACTATAATTTTCCTTACCCTTATATAAAAAAGAAAGGGGCAGGGTTACCATGTCAAAACTGTGCAATCCTGTATTATGCTGCTTCTCTCAGCCCATGCATTGATTGAGTAATTTCATCAGTCCCACATTACTTGATTGCTTAGAAGTTTCCTAATGATCTGTATGCTGTAGGAAGAATCTGAAAGTCGTGAGTGGAATGGTAATGACTCTGTGTTTTATGAGGCTATTCAAAAAGTCGCTCTGATTTATGTAGCTCGAAAGCTCCCAAGTCTTTGAGATTAGCCACGCTGCCTGATATTTCCTTCATACATCAGTCGTCCCACACTCCTCACTCCCTAAACAGGAGTTTAGAACAGTGTTTTAATTAAGCAGGGATTAGGTGGCATTCCTTGTCAGCCGCACAATTTGCGTATGCTTTGTATCTTCTACCACTGATAGTCTCATGCTTTTATGTTTTGTACTTTGTGCTCATTATTTTCCCTTGATATGGACATAGTAATACATCTCTACCTGCTTATGGATTTCCTATTGTGCCTATAGAAACATATAGGCAGATATATGGGTATTAGGTGCTGCAAAACCGCTCAGGGCAGCAGGCACCTAGTGTGGTACAAAAGTTTTGCTGGAAAAATATTTTTGTAGTATTTTTGAAGGCTAATTAATCTAGTTCAGCCTCCCTGATTACCTCAAGTTGGTTTTTATGTTTATCAGTAACGTCAGTCATACAGAGTCAGCTGTGAACTGCCCTTGGCTTTTTTTATTTTAAAAGGAAATGTCATAAATATATATAAGATATAGTTTTGTATTATATATGTTTCTATATATAATTATACATTTGTTTTTAATATATTTATAGATACCTTTTTTCTTCCTGAGAGAGAAGGTCAGTTCTGCCCTTACCTTACTCCTCTCAGCTTTTAGCCTTTGTAGGCCAGGACTGCTGTGTTCCTTGTGTTGGACAAGTTCCCAGCATTGCTGGGTCCTGAGTTTTGGCTCACACCTTGAAGCACTTCTGTACCATGATTAATAATATCAAGGCAATTCCAGCATGGGGTCTATCGCTTGTTTCTTCTCTTGATATTGGTGGTGACTAAAATGTAATTTTTTTTTTTTCTGTAAAGGAAGGGATTCTTGTTGCTTGGTGGTATTCCTGTCCATATTTCTTCTTGTAAGCTGATGTGCTACAGTGCAGCTTGGGTTGTGTTGTGAATTGGTAATAGGAATTTAATTTGCTGTGCTATTGGTGAAGCCTCATTAGGAGGTACGTAGTGTATGCCACTAACTGTTCATTACACTACTCTCACATACATTTGTAAAGCATGGGACAAGCAAGCAAAACAGATTTATTAAAAACAAATAAATCTCTGTGTGCCTGCAGTGTCCGCAGGGGAGCACTCAGGTCCCTGTTGTCCCTGCTCTAGGGTGTGAGAAGGCTACTTGCTTATTTTAAACACACCTATGAGTGAGGACCTGGAAGCCAGTGTGCTGGGGCTGGGCAGCCAGGAGGTTCTGTTAGTAAGTGTGTTCTACTTCAGTGCTCAGCCTGCGTAATAAACTCTCTCCTTTGGTGTGCGTTATTTCTGAAACACTTTCTCAGGTGCTTAGATTTGTGGCAGTGCTCCAGTCCCTGTGATGTGTCTTAGTTGCTCTGCAGCTAAAGAGGGAGGACTTTGCACGCCATAGGTTAGGGCTTGCCATTATCCAAAGGTATGTTTGCCATTAGGTGTCACTGCCTTCTGGAGTGTTTCTTAGTCACCATCAGGGCCTGATCCAGAGTCTGTCATAATCCAGGTGAGTTGCTTAGTTGACTTCAGAAGATTTTAAACTGAGCCCGTGGATTGCTGACCGCAGCAGGCAGCTCCTCTTCATGTTCTTAAATAACTCTTAGTGTTATATCAGGTTCTTTGTCCTTGATAAAGGCAGAGTAAAAAAAAAAAATCAACCATCCCTTTTCAAGTGGTGCCCTAACAAATGTCTGACATGGCAATCACTGCTGCTGCTCTGTGCTTTCACATGACTACTTAGGGATGCACTGAGCCTTTATTCTCACAATGCCATCTTTGAAAAAACACACTGGAGAAAAATCTTTCAAGACTGTGACTACATAAACCTACCAACTAAGGTTCATTTAACATAATGAACAAAGGCATTAAGTATGGTTCTCTTCCACTCCCTGGCCCTGTAAAGCAACTGGTATTGGCAAGAGATGACTTCTGTAAGCCATTAGGTTACTCCCTAGATATAGACTTGAACTTACATCATTTTCTTCCATTTGATATATAGCTATCTATAATCTGCCGTGACAGCCTGGTTTTGACTGAAATTTATTGGAGGCTTTTGTCTTTTGAGTTGAGGTTTGTGTTTTCACTCTTTGTTACTGCTACTCCACTGCTTGATAATTTTTCAGCACAGTAAAAAATGATTTTAAAAACAGTTTATGTGAAAGAGTAGTTCTATTTGGGTGTCAGTTTCTAATTGATTTTCTTAATTACCTGAGTTATATATGAGAATGTGGTAACACTCTTTCCATCTACATACTCTCCAAGCATATTTTTGCTTGTATCTTCAGTGTTTAAAAACTTACTAGGCACAGATAATTACTATTGATGTTTGGACTTACAAGTGACCAATAAGAAAAGAAAATAGCATTCTAGTAGCATTCTAGTATTTTGAGCAATTATAGGAAAAGGATCAAACTTTGAAAACATGTTTTGCACATATATTATGGTACATGATGGTATATGCAAAAGATTGATTTCAGGTGATGCATTAGTAATGAGGCAAATTCAGATACCTTTCTGCAGCTGCAAATTCAGTTGTCACTTTTTTTTTTCTTTTTTTTTCAGTTAGATTTGAATTCCAGGAGGAGTCAGTTATTATCTAAGCTGGTGAAAATTTGAAGTAAACCTTGATTTTAGATTCAGGCTTGGCTTGTGTGTCGAAACTTGGACAGCTCCACATCTGTGCATCCTGTAGTCCTGTCCTATAGTCCTTACAGTTCGGTTCATGGCTCTACTCATGCTCACGCCCATCTATGAGAGCCCCACACACAGTTTGTGCTACCTAGAGGTGCCAAGAGACAAGTATGACTGTCACAGCCCCAGAGTAAAGCACAGCAGGCAGGCTGCTGGCCCCCTGACAGAGTGGGTGGGAGCTGCTCATGCCAGCTCATGTTCTTTGAGGTGTTTAGTACCCAGGCTTGCGGTGTAGCAGCTGGCTTCCCACAGGGCTTCCTGCACACAGATGCACTTCCTCTCCTTTTGTGGTGTTATATTATCTTCCTGGACCATGTATTGTGTCCATGAGGAAGCAGTTGCTGTCCTGTTGCTGGCAGTAGTTACCAAAATGAGCTATGCTGGCCTTTTTCAGAGTAATGTTGACCGTGGCTTCCTCGCTTGTCTAGGCTAGCAGACTGTATTGGGAAAGGTGCAATTCTGAGGGGGTGCAGTGTGACCTGTGGCATGGAATGCATGCTAAATGCACGTTGGATGAGTTTGGTGGAGTGCTAGTTAATCCATCCTCAGCACCAGGTAAGGAAGGCCTGGGCAAAGCCTTCTGGGCACAGCTTTTAGCTGGTTTGTACATTTGGAGCAGCACATGGAGAAGAGGAAGTGCTGTTGTCACCCACTACAGAGGCAGAATATAATTGTGTATTCTTGTCACAGTAATTTAAACATCTGGACTGAAATGGAAGCATTTAGAGGAGGAGTGACTGAAGAAAAGGTGTCTTTCATGCTGTATCTTTCTGGATTTTCCAGGAGCAGGGCAGTTTGTACAGCTTCTGGATTTCCCCATCAGGGCAGTTTCCTCTGCTATTCTTCTATACAAGTGTCAGGCTTTGGTTTCTGGATATTGTTGGCCAAGCAGTTGTGAGAGCTGATGGAGTAAGGGAAAGAGTCTCCTGTGTCTGCAACCACTATAATTAATAAAGGCTTTATGTGACTTGGAGAGGCTTAAGTGATCTCCCTAACAGGGCAGACACAGGCTGAAATTGAAGGTTAGTAAATGAAATGTGCTGGTGTTTGGATGACAGTTCTGAAACCTGGCAAGGGAGCGTGTTTGATGTTGTGCACTGCTGTAATTTTGTAAGGTTCAGAATTTATGTCCTAGTTTCAGTGATAATATACTTAATTCAGAGAAGGATGTATTTTGTGTTCTATATTGTACCGCAGAGTGCACTTCAGCTAGAGAGACTTCTTCCTGCTTTGGTCTGGGACTCACCACAAAAGCTCAAGGAAGGGATATTCTGAGAGCTCTAAGTGCTGCATTAAATAAAAAATAAATTAAAAAAAAAGCCCTCATAAAAGTGACACTTACTTAATGAGAAAGGATAATACAGTAACCACAGCATTCCTGTGTAGCATTAAAGTTATGGTGGAAGAGGTGGTCCAGAGACAATTACTCTAGTTTTAGTCAACTGTAAACTGATGGATTTGTAAGAGCAGGGTTAGATTTAAAGTAGATTTCCATTATACACATTAGTTGTAGAGTGATGGGGGAGTAGGGTAGAAAAGATGAAAGGGAAAAAGTTTCTTGAAAGTTGTGCCGAGTTTGTCTGACAAGCTCTATACTCAAGAGGAAATTGAAAAAGAAAATGAGTAAAAAATGCAAGGAGGGGAAGAAAATAAGATATCAAAGGCAAAAGCCACTAGTTCTGTCTGTTTCTATTTCTTTGGGAGCTCTGTAATGTTCCTATAAATGCTATGCTCAGTGGAAAAGTCCTGAACCAGAAAGGGGAAAAATGTGAGGATACAGAATTTAAATGAGGAGTTATATGTGTATTTTAATGTATTAGATAACACTCTGTGCTGCAATGCTAATTATTCCTAATTGTTATATTTGCTTTACCCATGAATAAAATATCACATATCTAATAAAATATGCAGTGAAAATAACTGTAAAATTCCTCTTGGAGCCTTTCATGCAGATTTAAAGGATTTAATACCTTGTTTTTTTCATTGCTTTTTAAAACATTAACTTTCTGTAATCAGTTGGATTGCTAAGGCCAATATCCAGTGAACCTAACAATAATTGCTTGCTTTGCAGAACAATTTTTTGTTAGTCCAACCATATCTTTCTCAGAGGCTTAAATCGAGTTGGTGATTTCATTATAATAATTCACTTGTGATAAATCAAAATCAAATAGCACCACTCCAGTGCTGTGGAAAGGAGCTCCGGATGAGAGCTCTGGAGAGAGCAGAGGATGGCAGAACAGCAGACCAAGCCTGGATTTGCTGTGCCTAATTTTAACCTACACAGATCTATCAATTTTGCAAACCCATTTTAAAATAGAGAAATGAAAATTGGCACAGGGGCAGCCTTCCTTGCCTTGGGATGCCAACTCCAGAGCTGTGTTTGGGACCCAAACCTGATGACAGGCTTGCTTTAGTATTAAAGCATGCAGGAACTGATCTCAGGCAAGCTCAGGCTCCTGAGCCTTTGGGATGTTTCAAAGATGTCAGTTGTATTTCTCAAGTGCCAAGACACTAATGTAGAGTTATCTCCCTGATTACAGTCAGTATTAAAACTTGTCTGGCTGGCCTGGAAGCACACAGTGGGGGTATCTCCAGACCAAACATTATTAAGCAAGGATGTTTCTTGTTTATTCCTTGCCTTCTTGCAATCTTGATAGTATTCAACTTAAAGGTTTGAGAAACATTCTGAAAATATTTTGTGTACTAGAGGGTTGGCAAAGGGAAGAAGACAGTAGAAAAGACACAGTTCTTGCTCAGTGAAGCCACTGGAGAGTAGTGCCAGTGTGTGGCCAGTGTACAGTGTGGACTGTATGTTAAATGCAAGAGAAAGTGATAGCTTTTTAGGGTCATATTAAAATACATTAATTTCTCCCGTTCACTGTTTCTATCAGTTTCTTTCTCTCTCATATTCCAGGCACATGGCAAGAAGTTGTGATGGTCACTGTGTTCTGTGCTCTTTAAATACCTGCTTTTAATGTCCAGGAAGTAAAAAGTTAAACATACCATAACACAAATACCTGTTATTTGGACAAAATTGTTTTTTCTCTGGAATACCACTTATTTGATCTCTTTTGAGACAAATACACCTTGAAAAGTTGGTTATAATTCTTAAAGGTAGTCTTCCTTCAGCTCTCTTCTTGGTGAATAAATGGGCTGAAGCAGAATTGAAGTATATCCACTAAGGTATTTACTATAAATATCTTTAAAAATTTACATTCTGGAGCTATTCCAGCTCCATGCTACAGGTTGATAGCAAGCACTGGGGTATGTATTAATATATGCATATACAATAGATAAAGACACACTTTTTCAGTAATCAGAAGGACTATTTTTATTGAAAATACTTGACTGGATTTTTCTTTAATTTGGGATGGCATTAATTTCCACCCTAAGTAACAACATGAAGATTTGGTAAGCTTTTAGCTTGCAGGCAGGAAGCCATAACGTGAATACAAGTTGTGAAATGGCACCCCACTGTGCTGGAAGCTGTACAAATATGAAACAAAAAGTTGGCTGTCAGGAGATTTGAAGCTGAAGTGAAAGAGAGGGCTTGGGTCTCCCTGCAACTCAGTTTGTACACCTGGAGACTCGTGTGTCTTCTGAGAGGCAGATCCACTCATCCTTGTTTGTCAATGATTGCTTTGGGTACAGAGGGGTGAAAGCAGGTAGAAATATCTACAGGGATGACCTGTCAGGGCAGATGCTTCGTGGCTGTTACCAAAAGTTGCTGACTGGGGCTGTGAGGTGAAAGAGCTGACAGAAAAGTGAAGGGCAGCAATGTGTTTATAATTATTATCTACAGAATGTTGTTGCCAGTGACATCAATTAAATTGGACAAATAGAAGCAATCATCACCTCATCAGCTGCCACCATGTTACTCTCTGGGTTTACCAGGTAGAGGAAGTAAGTAATGCATGATCATGCACATGCCCTCTCTCACTCTGTCTCACTTAGACAAATATTTCATAGTACAGTTTTGGAAGGCTAGGTGGGAAGAAAACACCCCTTCCTTGGGAAGTTGTAAAGAGTATATGTTGTAAAATTCCCTGCTTTGTTTAAAAGAGCTATTTAAGTATAGTCAGTGATTCTGAAGTCTGATCTGCAGCCTCCTTTGGTAGTCGCGTGAAGTTTTTGTGTTGCTGCGGAAATATGATTGAAACAATCTAGAGAAATTATTTTCCAACTCCTCAAAGTAGCTCTCCTGTTCTGGAATTGGATTGCATCCTGGAGATACATGAGAAACACTCATTTACTTGAAAAAGTTCTCCCATTTTTGGTCTGTGTTAAATAAAATGGCTGAAGGCAGTGGGCAGGAAAAAACCATGTTCTCTGCCACAGAGCTGCTCTGGAGCAGGACTGCAGTGGGGAGTGTTCTGGTGGTGCCTTCTGTGTGGGAGCTTTGGAAAGGGATTGTGTTTAGCAGTGGTGGGAGTTAGCTGGGTGGTGAGGGGGGTGCAGGGAGCATTTGGAGGGGTTAGCATGAGTGATGGGCAGTGCAGGATACCTTCAGGGAACAGCAGGAAATGTTATGTGGTTTGGAGACTGGGCTTTATATTTGGGACAGGCCTTATAAGGAAGGTATATGTCTAAGCTTATGAGAAAAGTTGGGAAATCCAGCAGAGCAAGGAATTGGAACGGCACAAATATTACTGAAAAGCTTAATAATATAATGCAACTGGTGTTTTGAGAACAATATAGCTAGAAGATAATACTAAGTTCTAAAGAAACTAAATTCCAGATTAGAAAATGGGATTGTTTCTCCCTGTCTAGCCTGTATAGTTAACATAAAGCATTTTATTTGCGTGGAAGATCTTAGTTTTTGGGGTTTTTTTTCAGCCAATGATTGTACCTGGTTACTTGGCAGAGAAGAGAGATCCATTTTGCCTTTGTATTGTTTAATACCATTGTACATAAATGCAGACAATGAGTAGCGTAGTGTTATCTTCCACTCCTCTCCTCCCAGGGTGACTCTGAGTGTATTGTACCTTTCTGTGCCTTGGTACTATCTTAGCATTTTATTTCATGGGCTGGTCTGTACCATGCCTCCTTTTAAACTCGTCTTCTGTGGCTGGTGAGTAGGAGGAAGGGATGCACACAGCCACAGCTTCTGCTCCATTGACTTTTGACCTAATTTAGGAAGGAAGGAAAGGGTAAATAATGCAGCCTGCTTCTGAATGCAAAGCCTGCCATGACTTTCATGGAATGAGGGGGCGAGTGCTAGCTTTCTCCTCATCTTAAATAGCTGCATAGCTTTAAAAGTTACACCTTTCTTCACTGAAGCTCCAGAGTGGTGAGTGTGGATCTCCTTTCACACTTATCTCGTGGCATATGTCCTCATTTGGTCTGGTTTTCTGTCAACATCAACCTTGTCCAACCCCCATCCAAGGCAGCAAAGGCAAAGCCAGAGGCTTGTGTTTCCTATAAATGAGACACATTAATAATTGGGATAATAGTTTTTTAGAATATTTTTCTGTTTGAGATCAATGATCTCTAATAACAGGGAATGATGTATGGAAGGAAGAGGTAAATACTTCCTCAGGGGAAGGTAGATAATGATAGCATCTGGAAACTGCTATTGCTGAAAATCATCTTCTCAGGATTTAGTCATTAAAAAAAAAAAAAAAAGAAAAAAAGAAAAAAAAAGTCTGTTCATTCAAGTACTGTGCAGTTGGAGGTTTTTTAGCATTTTTTTAAAGGGATGCATTTTCCCCCCCATTTTTTTGCAAGACAGCCAAATATCCCTGAGCCTAGAATTAATTGGCTCTTTGTGTTGTGTCAAGTAAGGAGTACGAGTGTTTTCAGAAAATACTGGGTTTGCAGACTTCCATAGAGAACATGAAAGGGAGAGAGGGGCTAACTTTCTATAAACAAGGTCCTTGCATCATTTTGTACCACTAACTTGGAGTAACAAAGAGAATATTGAAATTGCTGGTGTTGGAGCTTTGGAAACTGTTGGAAACATCCCCGGTCCCCTCATCCCTTCATTCTGACTAATCCTCCCTTCAGAATAAGCGTATGCTGACTTCTTTTGCTCTCACCTCCAGGCATCTGCAATGAGTAAACAAATGTTTGCTTCTCAGAAATAACCAGCTCTTGGGTTTTTTGAAAGAGGTTCAGGAGTAGGGGCCATGGAGATGTATTTTGTTGTTGGTTTTGCTTTAGTAATACAATGGAGGTTTCTTGTTGTGGTTCATTTCACAAATTCCCCCTGACCATTTTGGATCTGAAAGTATTTTATCATTTTTTAACACTGCTATTTCAAAGACCACTTCCTAAAATGGATGGAAGCCAGTGGATGGCAGCAGTCGTAGATGTAAGCTTTGAAATGGCCCTTTTATTGAGGGGCCAGAGAAGTATGTCTTGGAGCCGTTGCATTAAAATTCTAAAATGTTAACTTAAATGTAATAATGTTCTGACAAAGTGCTACTACCATCTGCTACTGAGAATTAGTAATATTTTAAAATCTCCATAATTCCCAGAAAGAGCAGAGGAGTCATGGCACGAAGAAAAGTCTAACTCTAAATTAGTATTTTAGTTCAGGAAGTGGCAAACTCTTTGTGGGGACCACTAACTACTAGAGATTTTGTGTCACACTCTCAGCCCACATAAGGGAGTAAATATTTGTAGTGTATGTCTTCAATGGTGCTTGTTTTTAAGCATTTCCAGCTTGGTCCCCAGTTTTGAAGCAGAATCCTTGTTATTTACAACCAACCACTTCTCATTTACATCACAGCAAAAATTTGGTGGTAACTACAAATACAATTTGCATTTTGAAATAACAAGGGAGTGTGCTCCCCATGGATATCTAAAAAGCTTCATTCCTTGCAGTATAACTTTTGTGGACTGGGAGGCAGTTCTTTGCTCAGTGTTCCAATGGGGTTTTGAACACCACCTGAATACTCAGCCCATTCTGCAGTGTGAGGGTTGGTCTGCACTGAAGGCTGGAAATGTTCTCGGTACCAGAACATCTCCATTTCTAGACTTCTCTCAGCTGAATATGCAGAAGTAATTCAGCTTCTAGTAAGTAGAGGGTCTGACTGGTTTTGAACCTGTTCCAAAAGCCAGTGTATCTGGTGTCTGTTAGGAAATGCTTTTTGCATCAGTAATAAAGCTACTTTACTCATATTAGCAAACAGCCAGATCTTGCACAATATTTAAAGGTGGGAGTACAGTGAGAAATCTAGTAATGGTAGACTACACAAAGCTGTTGGATTGTTGAGTTTAGGAAGGATTTTGGAGATCCATGTTAAAAGATGCATTTTATAAACATTCCATTTGAGGAGAAAAGGAAAAACGTGGCCAAGTAGAAGCTTTTTTTCGTGTCTTTCTCTTCCTCCTCCTAAAAGGGATTCACTGAGTTTCATTTATTCACAGTCTTGCATGTACTATTACTAATATTCTTAGCTTGCTCTGTCCATAAGTTGATCATATCTCATAAGCTTTTAACTGAAACAATCTTCATGAGGTGCAGGTACTTTGTGTAAGTCCATAGGCCTACTGGGACATTGGCCATGTGGTCCATGTAGCTAAGACAGGCTAAGTCAGATTCTCCTCAATTATAAACCAGTTCTACCCTGCATTATTATTTTGTATTATTTTTTCTATGCTAGAAGTACAAATGATACTGATTTTGTGTTTGAAGACTGAAATCTTTCACTTGTTATTTTGTGTGTAAAGATCTTCAACTCTTCCAAAATGCCCCTCAGAAACTGCTTTCCTTGTTTTTCATGTAGACAGGCTGATTACCCATGAAGTTACTTGTTTGAGAAAAGTAACTGTAAATCCAGGATGAATGAAAGATTTCTTGGCTGTCTGTTACTCAATTTAAGCAACTGTGTTGTCTTGTACTATCACTGAGTGGTATTTTGGTTTATCTGATGTGAGAGAGGGAGTACAGAGAGGCACCTTCTATTGTGTTGGCAAACATTTGTGTGAGGCAGAGGGAACAGAAACTGTTTGAACTCTGAGAATGAAGGCTTACCATAACAGTATTCTTGTCATGCTCTTGTTTAGACAGGTTTTTGTTTCCTTTAGTATCTCATGCATACAAAGAAATAAAACTAGATGGATTTTTCACACATTTACAGTGAATAATGGGCTGATGAAATAGAATTGACCAGTCCACAGTTGTCAGTTGATAAAGCTGCCCCTTGAAGGGATCTCTGTTTATCCTGACTGGGTGATGAGTAATCTCTGCCAGGTCTGTCACATAGTGACCCACATGAGAACAAAGCCATCATTTTCACTGCTTGTCTCCTTGTATGTAAATGTTTATCTTGCCCCTTAAAACTGTTTCAAAACTGACAGGTTCAAAGCACATATAAGCAGGAACTGAACTTTATTAAGAAGCAACTCATGATGGGGCTAAGGAGGCCAATCTCTACCTCATAAAACCATTATTATTGAAAGGACTCAAAGCAATTTCTGGCAGCTCTCTTTTTACTGATCCCCCTCATTCCCAGCATCTTGACAAAGAATGAGATTGATTTCACCAGGAAGCACTTGTCTAGTACCAAAGAGTAAGGGGCAAAGTAGGAGTGGTTGGTGATTTGTTGCAGGTCTTCATGAATTCTTGCCTCCATGATTGAGTATAAAAGTGCTGTGTAAGGCACATGTTTGTTGTCTGCTTCTTCCTTTAGAATCATTGGAATTTTCTTAAAACTGTGCAGAGAGGTGTTTTGTCAGATTTAAAATAAAAATTTAGAAGTGCTCAGAAACACAGTCATTACTGCAAATCCTTCTCTGTAATCTACCTGTCTATATAAATGAACAAGTGTCTTTTAAAAAGTGTGATTGGCAAAAAGCAGAGTAGCCTGGCTAATAGTGTTTTGGGTCTAAAGGGCACCAAACTGAGAGTGAGTTCACACAGGAATATCCTGATACAGTTTGCTGAGGAATCACTCATGGCAGTTAAACCAGTGCGTAGCTGGGCAGGTGTAAGGTTCTCCTCCCTTCCTTACTTTCTCACCAAAACAGCTTGGATGTGCTCCTGGCCACCCCTGACTATCCTGTTTTATGTGTGCAGCTGCCTGTGTGTCTCATTCCCAGCAAGATTATCTTGTCCCATCCTATGCTCCCACTTAGTCTGTTGCCACAGAAGCCACTTCCAGAGGACAGTTAAGGCTTTACCTGCATGCCAGCAGTTTCTTATGCTTGTCAAATGCCAAGGGTTGAAGTCAGGAAAGGGAAGTTCTCTGCCACTTGGTAGGTGCTTCTGTCAAGTAGTTGTTCTCTCTTCACCATGCCTTGGGCCATTCCCTCCAGATTGAATTTGACACCAGCAGTGACATTTGTCTTCACAGTACCTACGTTGCAAAAACCTGTATTGGTGGAGATCCATGCCTTTGAGATGAAACACTGTGTGTTTGTATACTGGCATGCAAGCATATTTATGTTGAGATCTGGCCTAATGGTAGGGAGGAACCGGAGGAGTTCCTCAGGCAGCAGTTTTAAGGCAGGAGTTGTCTCTGAAATTTGTAGCTAAATGGCAAATTGTGTTCCCTGGTGCTGTTCATCCTATAGCATCACTAAGGACCCATGTTGTGGTGAGAGCACCTGAGATAATGGACTAGTTTGATGTGCTGTCTGTAAAAAGTGCATAGTAAAAAGCAATTCGTGGTGAAGTTTCTGTAATCTCATGGTCTTGTTTCCCATCAGCTTCATTTACTTGGTCTCATGCCCCAGGACAATGCTCTTGTATCTGTGCTACCAGAAAGGCAAAGGAAAGCTTCAATAGTAGTTTTAGCCTGAAACTATTTGGGAAATATTTCTGCTTCTGTTACTTCTTATTTTTCCCCATCTGTGCTGACAGATTATATTTATTAGCACAACACAACATTTGGAGCCAAAATACGTACTAAAATCCTAGTTAAATTGCTTATTTATCAGTCTGCTCCTTATAAAACAGGATTTCTAGGTTCTTGCTGGTTACATGATATAAATGGCATGGGTTTGGGGGTCCTAGATCTAACTTGGCTGGGCACAGTACCAAACTTATACTTGGTCGTGTTCAATGTAGAGTCTGTATTGAACTGCATTTATATGCAATCAAAATTGAAGAGCAGATAGAGAAGCTCAGAGGATTTTTTTCTAACTAATAATCATAAACTGCACAGCCAAGAAGTTTTTGCAGTGACACAACAAAGGATTTTTGATGCATTTGTTTTTATATCATGCAAAACAATGTTTTTGCAGACTGCTGGTGTTGCTGACTGACTACAGCCTTGAAACATTCTCAGACTTTAGGTTTTTCCTATTCTGTAAAGATCTGAAAGAAAGTGTCATTGTCCCAGCTCACTGTCTGAACATAGTGTACATTTGAACATCTTCCTGGGTTCAAATGGAGCTTTAATCCTGTATTAATTATTTTCTTGGTAGTAATTCCTACTGGAACCGTCATCAGGATGAAGATTGCTGGCCATGTTCCTTTTCTCATCTCTAACTGGAATATGGTGAAGGGCTAAGTAGATTTTCAAAGTAGTCACTTATGCCCCCTTTTTCAAACAGGGCATGTAACTCAGAGCTGGCATTATGTTCATCATCCCTGTGGGCTGTGGTAGTGTAGCCACTACTGCAGTCTGAAAGACCTGAGTGTGTGTGGATAGAAACTTTTTTTAGGAGATAAGGTGGGGGAAATAAAAGAAAATGTCAGAGTCATTTAAAAGGAAACAAAATGGGCTATAACTGTCTTGTTATAGATGATTCTTTTAGATAAAAACATTATGCCCTCTGTTGTAGAACTTTTGGAGGGAAAGCATACCTACCATTGGGGCTGAAATCTGTTTCCTGACTTTACAGACTCTCTCTCTCATGACTTGAAAAATCAGTATGAATCATTCCATTGACTTTATTGGACTTTGGATCACATCTTCTACATTTATGTAATTCCTTCTTGTCCTTTTATCCTTTCCTTCTCTCTCTCTCTCATCAACTACTTCCTTGCCTTTTTTTGTGCAAAGGCATTAGTAGCTGCCAATACTCATAAGCAGCCTTTCAGTAATGCATGTGGAGTGTTCGTGCATGTGTGAATTGAGGGAGGCTGACTAGGGAAATCTTCACATTCAGATTTAAACATAGGTGGGAATCCCACTGGCACATTATTCCTATTACTCTTATAATCTTTTGTATTGCTTTAAGTATTTCTGTCTGAAGAGGCAAAACCTTATTTAGGAGCAAGTTAATTTTCAGTGTTTCTGAAACATCGATCGCTGTCAGCTACTAAAGACAGAACAAGATGGACTACACTGATACCTGTTCAGGGCAGCCCCTGTATAGCCTCTATTCCATGCTTTATTTTTATTATGGCTAACAGGAGACAAAAAGTAGTTTTATTGTTAAGGAATAACATTAAAATTTGTGTAAGTTGGAATCGGTTTTGGACTCTTTCCTGATCTGGTGGAAGGCATGCAGTGATTGACACATAGGAACTGTCAAAGTGGGATCATCGGGTCTCCTCATGACTTAGCGTTGCACCCTGTGCAGTTAATGGCTTGACTTGTTGAACCTCTCTTTTCCACAGGGAGAATGATATCCCCTTGCTGAACACCTTTTGCCTGGTGTGCTGTGTTTGCATTCTTCAGGTGGAGCTCTGCCTTGTGCTGCGTTGTATCTGCGTGGCCCATGCCAGTGATACCATTTCAGCTGAGAGCTCTGAAGTTTCCTGTACAACTGTTGGTTGTAAAAATGTATTTTTTTGCATCAATGACTAGAACAAGCTATTCTATTTTAGGAAGGAAAATTTTGGATCCAAGCAATGAGCTTATTCTGTGATGTGCTTCCAAGATGATTGTGAGTGATGGAGCTGGAGTGTTCACTCAGTTTTATCGGAGGGTGGAAAGTGCTGATGTGGATTGCTTGGGGCTTTGTGATTGGGGCTTTGGGTGTAAGTTAAAAATATATATGTGTATTTATGAAAGCAGTCAAGCTCTAGCTTGCTAAAGGTACTTATAACAGTGTTTCAAATGGCACTGTAAATGCATCTCTCCATGAATAGGAAACAAATGTTTCTTTTTTCACATATTCTTATCTGCTGTTGCAGGTAAACATGTTATCTGGAGGAATTGCTCTGTTTTGCATTTGCTGCACTACTTTCAATTAGAATCTGAAATATCCAGTTTGAGAACCTAAACCTTAAAATTGTTACCAATTTCCTGAATTTCCAGAGGATTATGTGTGTGTTTTTCCTCTGACACAAAATACTGCAACATTGTAAATCCACCAAAGAGCAGGCCAACTAAAACAATGTCATTTGTTCTGCAAGGCAAAGCAAGTGTTACGGCAAAGAGGTACACATCTGTTTTTGAACTAATATGTATTATTATTTTATGTATTTAAAAAATATATGTATCTATACTTCAGGTGAGCTTTAAAAGCTCCTTTAATTTCATACTTTTTTTATTCTTACCAAGGTTTTGAAATACAAAAGTATTTTTGATACAACTTTCCCATTGTAAATGTTAATCAAAGATGCTGCAATAGTTAACAGAGTAGCTTGCTACAAACATTATGGGGTTTTGAAAGGAGTGCTTTCAAATTTAGTACCCCTTGAAAGGAACTTAATTGATGTGCAGCCTGCAGAATGTGTACAGCAGGTGAAACAATCCTAGTGATCAGTTGGTTTTCTCACCCACTGCTCAAAGTTGACATAGGTATCAAAAAAAGAGGTGAGCTGTGTTTCCTGAGCAGAGATGAAAATGTTATGCATTGTTCCACTGAGCAGTCTGCATCCAAAATGAGTGTTTTCTCTGCTTATCCTTACTTGTGTACCACCACTTGGTCAGCTTCACCTTTTCTGTGATTCAGAAAACATCCACTGCCATGTTCTGAAGGATGTCCTACTGCCCTGCTTTTTGGTGTGGCGTTCCTATCATTTGGGATTCATCCTCCTCATCCGGCTGTCCTACTGTGCATATGTTTGTATTTCCAGTTGTGTCTCTCAAGGGCAGCAAACTCCCCTTATCTTTCTTTTCCTGTTGGATCTGTATTTGCCTTTTACGGGTGGCTGAGGGGTACAAGTATAAAGCATATCATATATGTACTCCTTTATTTTTACACTGAAGTTGGCACGTTTGCAACATTGTATACTTCACATATTTAAAGGGATTAAGTTTGAATAAGCTCTGAAAAGTTCATGCATTTCACAGCTTATTTTAAAGTCATTCAGACTCTTCATCTGCAAGGCTTTTTAAAATAATGAATATTTTTATGGTATTTCATTTCAGGCCAAGCTGAGTAAAAGCAGGGTATTTTTAAAGTTACCCAGTAATTGTAAGTCTTAAGTATTATGAATTCATATTTTAGGAAGGATTGTATTGTTTATTATGCTGGCTGGAATAATCAGATCCTATTTAAAATATTAATAGGAAGAAATGTTAACACTTACAATAGAGCTTCAGCTTTAGGAATATTATCTGAGCAAGCAAGGTCAGATTAGTCATGCATTTTAGATCTAAGAAACAAGATTAAAGCACTTTTCTTGCACTTGGGAGACTCCTGTGTTTTGGGGTTTTTTTTGCCATTTCCACTGATTCTGGCATGACACTGGGAAAGTCATTCATCTTGTTTCATTGTGTGAACAACAGCGAGCATTCCTGGCTCTGTCCCTATCTTCAGAATATTATTTTGCAATTATTAGGATTTATAAGGGAACATTGAGAAGCTGAGGCATCCTGAGCAGATAAGCAGAATTCGGAGCTTCAAAACAAACAAACAAAAGGCCATGCCTTGAGCTTTTCCATGTCACTATGAGGCACACTCAGAATGTTCCGTTCCCTCTAAATGATAAGATCTGTAATATGTAACTAAGGTGGTATTGCCAGATCTTGACAAGGCGATGACAGCATATATATAAAATGTTTTAGTGTGGCAGTGGGAATTCTTCATAGACTGTTCGTACACATATTTACTTACACAGCCACATGCAAGTACATCCTTTTACTATTTTGTTCCCCCAACAATATTCAGACAGACAAGTTACTTGCACCATTACTGAAAATGGACTATGGCTTCTATTTCAACAAATGATTGAAAATAATTATTTAAAGAATTTCATGGTTGTAGAACTGTGACTGATCAACATACTAATATAAAAAAAATGAGGGAAGTTAAATGTAAAAAAAACCCAAAATCCCAAAATTTACTATTTTCTTTTTATTCAAAACAAAGATATTACATTGGGGGAATGAAAGATGTTACATTGGTGGACTGGTTTGTTGTTTTTGTGTGTGTATTTTTTGGTTTTTTTTAATAGTAGCTTCTAAAGCTTTATAACTTAATAAAAACTTCTTTTTAAGACTTTTTTTTAAAATTTCATTTTATGCTGTAGTGTTTCCTAAGGATAACTCAAACCATCCTGACAATTGAGTACATTGATTATATGGATATCTGTCTAAATTGGTAATGTTAAGGCTGCTGTTATTGTAGAAGATAAACTATTCCTTTTGGTTACTAATGTTTATTTTTCCTGCATACCGATTTTTTTTCCTTCTGTTCCAGTATGCATATATAGCTCTTCTATGAGTAATTCTGTATATGTTTGTATAATCCTACAGTGTTTTCTGAATAGATTAAGGAATTAATTTGCCTTCTAATTTTCCTCTTTCTTATTCATCATTTGTAACTATGCAGAACGATAATTAAGACAAGAGGGAAGAAGTACAGTGCATTGATTGTTCTTTCAATCTCTAACTGCTTATTAAAAGGGACATTCAGCTATTAACTCTGTTTATCAGTTAAACAGAGTTTATTTTTAGAAGGGGTGTGTGGGAACATATATATGATATCAGTAGGTAGGTGGTAATGTCAGTAGGTAATTTGGCCTCCTGTATGTGAATATTGTTGGTTTTGTGTACCTTACTGACTTTAGAATGTTTTGCTGATATTCTGGAACTAGACCTAAGCAATGTCTGTAAGGGGCAAGTAATTTGGTTTCTGAACCACACCATTTCTCAAAACTTCCAAAAAGCCACTGTGTCAACTTTGCCCATTGACCTTGCTCTAAATGGGGAGAAGGTGTGGTTTTTGCAATGTGAAAGGTAGGAGAAGTACATTCCCTGAATTATGAAGAGGAAGCAAATGTGTTGTCCTAGCCTATATATTTTAGCATTTCAAGCCTCTCTGGGGTTATGTTGTGATTTGTTAGGTTAGCTGGTCGGAGTTGTGCTGGAGGAAGATAAATTTTAGCCATTAGCACATAAGCAATGTGAAAAAGAGAAGGAAACACAATTCTATTAACAGGGCTGATGGGCCAGTCAGAGTAGGTGGAAACTCATTAGGTGCTGTATTTCCATCAACATGTATATCTGTAGCAACTCAAAAACACTTTAGGAGTGTTTAAGGAGACTTCAGATTATGATGCAGACACTTGTCTTCAGTAGGACATTTGTTTTTGTGCTAGCTGTTGTGCTCAGAAGCATCTCTTAAAATGCTGCAGATAACTATTCTGCAGTTTTCCTAATCCCCCACACCACTGTGCAGCTATCTGATGTCTGTGAAAGGCAAAAGAATTTAAGGATATGAAAAACAGAAAAGAGAAATGCAATTTGCAGAATTGTTTTCTTGATTTTTATGTTTTACCATACATGAGATTGAAATGAATGATGATTACAAGTAATACATTTATTCATTGTGTATTGTCAAAATATGAATATAATTGCATTCTAGTACTTACCTGCAGCAGTGTTTTCTGCTTGTGATAGCTTCTGTTCTGCTTGCAGTCAAACGTGAGCAAAATAGGCTTTCACAGCATCTAATTCAGACTCCATGGTCCTTCAACCTCCAACTGCTGGTTTGAAAAACTTCTGCCCTAAGTAATTTGTGCCTTTTTGTTTTCTATCTGGATTTTTTTTTTTTACTGTCTGGCAAGTGATGGCCTTCAAAAGATTTTTCTGAGGCAGGAACAAAGAAAAGCCGTAAGGGCTCTGGTTATTCTCTCCCTCCTGTGTACAGCCCTCTGCAAAATACCACATTCTTTTTAATCACAGGTACCAGGGCACTGCTGCCTTCTCACTCTCTTGTGATGTTCTCCAAGGAGAATTCTTGCTGTTGCAGTAAAATGTAGCTACAGACAGAAGGAGCAAGTTACCTCAATGTGTTCTTAAGCTAAAGAAAGTCTGTGGTTTCTTCAGAATCATTTCTTGGCTCAGTTAGTTCCTTTGAGGACAACAGCTTTGAGGTAACTTGCTAGAAAATGAGTGAAATTTGAACTTTTTGAAAATCAAGTTAAACTCCTCATGCATATTTCATGAATGCTTCTGTAAAGAAATGGCTTCAGTGTACACAGCAGGTGCCAAATTACAAACTCTCTTTCTATGCACACGTATAAATGCAGTGAATCATTACCAGATTAGTCACCAAATGGTTACAATGCTTTAAGATGAAGACACTTGTCTTGGCTGCTCGTCCCATTAGCCTCCAAGTACCTGACAAAATGGTGTTCCCTATCATCTTGTTTCCAGATGAAACTCTTAACTAATGACCTTTATGCCAGAAGTTGTGGTGGTACCACTGGCAGGTAGGGAAGGAGAATATGTGTATGTTCAGCTTGCATGACCAGCTAGATGGGTCCCTCAGTTTAGCAGAGATAGAAGTAAAGACAGCTTTGGTGAATTTAAGTGACAAGAAGTCACTTTGAAACATTTCACTTACAAATATTTTGAAATATAAATAATAATATCAACTTTCTTGTTAAAAAAATAACAGTAACTTTAGTAATCTATTTTATAACCCAAGAAATTCAGGGGAACCACACAGGAAAGGTCTTAGCTGAATTTACTTGGTGGTGATGAACATTCTTGGTTAGGTTAGTCCTTGTCCATTGGTGTCTTATTGATTGAGCTGATGTTGATCTCATGGCCTAGGAACTAAGTCAGAAGCTTGGGGCTGATTCTTTGTGATAAAAGAAAAGCTTTTCTTTCATTATTCACATAAAAATAATGTGGGTTAATTAAAAGAGAATGAATGTATATTTTCAGTTATCAAAAGTTTCGGGGTTTTTGTTTCTGTTGAGGTGCAGTTTAAACTGCAAATATATATTGTACATATATCAGTCTTTGAGTAAAAAGTAATATACCGCCATCCTGGGCAAGACAAAAAAAATCTAGATTCCACTTCCTCAAGCCTCTCCTAACAGTATCTTTGTATGGTGTCTGATGTTCTTTAGAAAGGTCTGCTACCTTGCAGATAGACAAACAGCATAGGAAATAAACAGACCATTCTGTATTTGTTTTTAGACACTAAGTTTTATCAGAGTGTCTCAGAAAGGCTGTGAATTGTCTCTTCTTAAACAGTGCTTTTCTGTGTAATTTTTATCAGTTTAAGAAATATGATCTTTCTTGCCTCTCAGCTTAATGTTCAGCTATATTGATTTTGGAAGACTGGGGCATGCATACCTATGCAGAACACCTCTCAGAGAACTTCAAAGATTTTCAATTTGCTGACATGCAAATTGAATTTAATGTGATTACAAATTTAATCACAAAACCAAATTAAATACCTTTTCTATAATTATGTATAAGTTTAGATTTTAAAAAGTGCTTTATATGCATCATGTTACTTTTGTCTTTAAACTGCAGACTCTAGTTTGAGGTGCATTGCAAGTGTCATGGATTGATGAACTGGTTGAGAAGAAAGCAAATAGATTCTGCTGAATTAAACAGGAAATTAAATTTACTGTGTATAAAAAGCATAAAGTGTATGAAGGCCATTGATTTTTTTCAGTCAGCAAGGCTGTGATTTGCTTTGTTTCTGTACAGTGCTGTTTGTTTTCTGGTGGGAAATACACCCCATCTGAGAGGAGGAAAAGTAGCGTGCAGCTGTTTATCATTTTGTGCCACGTTTGCTGATGTAAAGTGAAAACTAAATAATCCCAGCAAACTAAAATTCTTGGCAAAGGAAAGCGTTAGGTGTGGGGAAATGGTATGGAACAAGACAGACAACTTTAAATTGCTTTTTGAGAATTTGGCTGGTCAAGGTTTGTGTAAGAACATCTTGCATGTCTGAAGTGATAAACCGCAGTCTGTGAATTTCAGCAAGTGGCTGGTGTAAATGAGGCTTCAGTGGTCACATTTGCTATTTTCACAGAGCTTGCTTAGCCCATGCACATGACCACTTCCCAAAGTGTGATGATCTCATGCTGTGGGTGGAACTATCTCAGAGCCTTGAAAATGCCTGAACTGTACCCTGCCATTTAAAAAGCATGCTGGACCTCACCAGTGCTGCTTAGTGCAAGAAGGACAAGGCTCCCAGTGCTCCCAGTTGCTGTCATCACTTTTAAGGATATGTGACTTGGGTTCATGAGCTCTTGAGTAAAAGGACCACATCTTGCCCATACACTCACTTGGGATTAACAATAACCTGTAATCAGCAAGGAAGAACTGTGTAATGCTGAGGAGTAACAAATACTCGACCCTCTGGTCTTGAGCCCTTGCTGCCCTTTCAATGCTGCAGAAAAAGGAAGGTGTTCCCAGCAACAGGAGGTGACACTGCCTGTTTGGTAATGGGAGCCCCTCTGGCACAGCCACTGGCAGGCTCTTCCCAGCCTGAAGGGCTGGCAAACAAGCTGGTTATTTATAGCTGGATTCTCAGCAGGCAATGCAGGTCATACCATGAGCTGGTGTTCTTTGTCTCGTGAGTGGCAGTTTCTTACAGGATTCTGTGTTTCAGCTGGTTCTGTCAAGGAGAGGATCTTTCAGGGTTGCTGAGTTTGGGCAGCATTCAAGGCCAGAGGTGCATGCTGAAGCTTTCACAGGGTTCAAAACCAGGGATGAATGCAGTGTTGCACTTACGCAGTTTTGCATTGTTTTTTATTGTACTGCACGTATTTCTGTGGGACAGCTTGAAACAAGTTTGATTAAAACTTAAATATTTTGCCGAGTATCCTTTCTCTTTATAAAGGTCTTTTTTGTTTGCACTGGATCACGATAGTAAACTGCTGCTTAGAATTCTCTGTGTTAATGAAGAGCTGGTAGAGGGCTAATTACATGTAATCAATTGATAGCTAAGGAAATCAAACACTATTACAAAATTTATTTGATGCTGCTTAAAACAAGGCTTTCTATAGATTAGAAAGTATAAAGCATATAACTTTCCTGCATGACATGTTGATTTATATCAAACCAGATTAGTGCATATTGATTCATATATTCAAGGCAGTGTGTGACAGTCCCTTCACTAGCATCTCCTGGTTTGGTTGGATTTTCTTGTAATATTAAATGGCCCACAATGAATCCACTTTAGCTGGTCTCCAAAGCCTAGCAGCAGTGCCCCAGGACTTTGCTATAGGGCAGTTTGCAAAACACAAGGTAATGATGTTTTACTGGGTCATGTTTTGTCCTCTGAGTTGCTGAGGGACTCTCGGGACAAGCACACAGTTGCAGATATTTCTAGTATTAGTATTCCTACTATTCCTAGTAGGTATTCCAATACCTTTAGGAATATTGAGAGGCTCTCATGTAAATGTGTAGTTTTATTGTTTCTGTTGAATAGGAATAAAATAGTCTATATTTGAACTTCAAAATTGGGAGCCATATGGGCTTGTGCAGAAATTATATCAATTACACATTATGAGAGTCAGAATCTTACGGTTTCTAGTGAGTACTCCTGTAGCATCTGCTTAAAAACATATCATTCAGCTTTATTTTAGAGCTCTAAATTTTACTTTAATTAGAAGTGACTTGCATGTCAGTGGACAATAACATGAATAAAGTTGTCTTTAGTAGAAGTGTTTGTAAAAAGTAGGCGCAGTCTCTAGCTTCATCTTAACAAGGAATTTCTCTTATAAACCTTATAGGCGCACAATTATGTTATATTCCATTTAACTTGTTTATGTGGCTGTCATCTGTATGACAAAATTCCCTTCTTTTGAATGCTGCACCTTTGACCTTTATGTTTGACTTGAAAAGATGCACAAATTAACTTCTAATCCCCTTTTGTTTCTTGCTGGATGATTCATTCTAAAACGAAAACTAACTTCTTTCTACGTCCTCTTTAAGAGTTAAGTGAACACTGCACAGATGAAATCAGTTTGCCCTGTTTGGATTTGACCCCCTTCTGGACAAACTCTGCTCGCCTGGCTGTTTTAACATGTAGCAGACAGAGACTTGGTCTCTTCTGTTTCATTAACACTTTTACAGAGTAATTTCTTAATGAGATCAGGGACTGGGTAATTCATAATCCTACTGCTGAGGAGGTTACAGTTTATTGCATTAATAGTGTAAGTATTTGCTGCTAAACCACTAAAATCTATTTAATAGATGCTCTCATGAGGGAAGAAAATTTTCCAACCCTATGGAAGAATATATGCAAAAGATACTGATTCAAAATATTGTGATTGTGGGCAGGAACCTGGGGGTAGGATGCAATCACAATACTCTTTTGTGAGCTTAAAGGAGGAGACCTAATTGAGTTTATGGGTCTGAACTGAAACCAGAGAGGCTGCTACCTTGAGAACTGTGTTGTCTAATGCCTCCAAAGCTTTATAACCTTCCTAATTTTTCTAAGCCTTGTTTCCCTTCTTTTGTAACTGTGAATGGCACACATGCTAACACTAAATCTGGCACCTCAAGCCATCAGCAGCTGTTGGGGGGTGCTTTCCCTGGCTGTTTGCACAACTTCAGAGACTGGCATGCACAACTCAACCTGAGCAGAAATCGTGGTACATAGGGTGTGTTACAAGCCCTCTTTCTCCAGGCTGAACAGCTCCAACTTTCTCAGCCTGTCTTCACAGGAGAGGTCATAAGGAAATACTCTAGGAAATAAGAGGTCATAAGGAAATACCCTAGGAAATGGGAGGGGTCACCCTTGTCTTGAATTCTGTGTAAGCAATGTATTTACAGTAGCATTATGGGTACTGTCAGACATGAAGTTGGGTTTGTTCTGGTTTGTAACCCAGACAGATCAATTCTCCTCATGTGTTGTTGGGATGCTTTAAGGGTTTCATTTGGCTCTGACTGAAGTTAGTCATTGAACTTCCCTGCGGTTATAATCTAGAATGAGAAGACAACTGGGTGATATGCATTTTCATATTTGATTCTAAATTCTGTTTAGATATTTCTGATACCAGTAGCTTTATCCTTCTTAGTTGCACATTACAAATAAGAATAACATATTCACATTCTATAAAATAGAACTCAGAAATACTTGTTTCTTTCTAGTCACCAGTTGACTTTGTAGAAGTTTCTGTGAGTTGCTTATATTGTTTAGTGGAAATGGGAGAATTTTTACATCTCTTTTTGAAAAATTAACTTCTTTTTGCTTGTTTGAGGTAAATCTAGCTAGAAGTTAACCTATGAATGAAATGTTTTTTCTGAATCGCAGTGCCATTTTATAGTACATTCAGAGTAACCCAGACAACAGGTTTTAGGTATTGTTTTATATAGAATATATCTGATAATTTACTCTTGTAGTGTTACAAATCTGGACTAAGTCTACATACCGCTTTTAAACCAGCGAACAGTTGTAGATACTGGGATTAGCAATACTGTAGCACTTGGAGTTTGTCTCTTTACCAGGGACACACTCTTGCTACTAAACTGATAGAGATAACTTGATTAAGAAGAAAGATAACTTGAAATTCTAAAGCCCCTACAATACAGGATGAGACAACAACTGGATGTAGGCAGCTGCATCCGGACAGATACTGAGATACTGTGGGACTGGATTAGTCAGCTTTGTAGGCAGTTAACAGAAACAGTACTCTAAGAAGGGAAAGAAGCAGGTCCCTGGTTCTCTCTGCACCAAAAAAAAAAAGAAAAAAAAAAAACCAAACTAAGATCAGTTGCTAGAATTATTGGTAACACAGAATGAGTAAGTAAGAAAGATGATAACCAAAACACTGTATTCTAATCTTACAGAGAAAATGGAAGCATGTGTTTACCTCCAAAGCATGTGTTTACACCTTGTCACCCTTTATAATCAGTGGTTGTAAATATCAATTCCGCACCACTGATGTGGGCATTGCTTCTTCCCTCCATTGTCTGGATTGTCAAAGGTGAGAGGCAGGCTGTGCTGCAGTGTGCTCTGAACAGCCATCGGTGTGAGCAGAGCTGTTGGCACGTGGAGGACTGGACGCTTGTGCTTGGAAAGATGTTGTTTTTCCAACAGCTTACCCATTAAAACTCTCAGAAGTAATTTTAAATCTTACGTTAATGCTGCTCCTCAAATGAAACTGAAGCAGTTTTATAGTGGTGCTGTGCCCCTGACTTAATTGCTGTGGAAGGTTATTGTGCTCTTTGGATCTCCTCAGACGTGCCCACCCTCCCAAATCCGTCTCCCAAGTGTGTGTACATGTTTGCATTTTTTTTTCTCAAGGTAAATTTTCCTGAATGTCAACATCGAATAATAAAGAGATTATTTTGACAGAAGCTCGGGGAGGCTGTGACTGGAAGGGGCACGTCCTTCACAGTCAAATCATGGAAACTGTATCTTCAAGCTGATGTTCTCCTGCAGGCAGGTCAAGAAGAGTGCAGTGCTTTACAAGCGAGTGTGACGAAAAAAATAGTGGGGAAGAACGAATTTAGGAAATAGAAGTTGTGTGACTATCCAGATGTGATTTTTTTTTTTTTTTTTTTTAGTTTTGAATATAGTATTTTAAACCATTTGCCAGTAAAAATCTGGAAGTAAATACTGTGAAGAGTGTTAGGTTTTTTTTTTTTTATTTTAATTTGATAAATCTGTGTAGGATGGAGCATCTGATTTTAAGCAATTCTTTAAGCTTTGGTGAGTCTGTTAGCTTAATGCATCTCTTTCTGGAAAAAAAGAAAAAAGGATGCTAATATTGCAGTCTGTGTCAATAACCTTCCTGTCAATACAGCTGCTTGAGTTCAAATGAAACACCAGCAAGGCGAATGGAGGGCGAATTTAACCTTCCATTCATGATGACTTTGTGTAGAAAGGTTGAAGCACAAGCAAGGGACGATAATGGAGGACTATATTTTTTTCGTGCTTTCTGCTTTGACAGTTCCTGCAGGATCTATCAATAAGTGGTGCTGAAGCATTCATTTGGATATTTTATCCTACTTGACCAAATTTAGCTGCAAGTCCAAGCAAATAAAAAATCCAGTACAGTGGGATCTTGGAGCACAATAGCTTCTGTCCAGCAAGCTGAAACACCTTTTCCTGATTTAATGCCAGTGACATTTCCACAGGCATCTGGTCCTCTGCAGTGCCAGAATTTCTGGTATTTGTCAAGGCCAAATCTCCTTAGCCCTGGACAGTTCCCTGAGGCTGAGGAGCCTTTCAGACCTTGTCACATAGAGACCCTGAAATCTCTAAAGTGGACTCCTTAAACTGAATTCTCCTTCCCAGTGGCATTTGGTACCATATTGGCTTCTGTCTCTTATCAGCTAGTAACCTAGTCTACAAGGCAGGGTGACAATGTTACTGGCTTTGAAGAAGTTCAGAAGTTTTAAAGATGAGCAAAGCTGTGCTCGTACTATTTTAAAAGTCTGGACTATGGTGCCTGCTCAGCTCAGCGGATTCCTCAGGTGGGAATTCATATTAGTGTAGGCATACTACTGCTGACCTACATTACACATGTTCTGGGTGCTGTAGAATGAACTTTTCCTTGCTACCAATAAATTTTTGCACTGTTTGGATTTGTGATATGCAAAAGAGGTCTGAATTACTTTCTAATTTTCTCTCTCTCT
>VWYO01002077.1:90186-111128 GCA_013400275.1 Rhadina sibilatrix | reverse complement strand
TTTTTTTTTTTTTAATTAAAAATTCAGATCTCGATGTATTGTGGAATTGATTGTCTGTGTACTCTGAGATACCAGTTGTTTTTTTTTTTTTTGTACTTTAATTACATCCAACTGTTACCTATAGCTTTATTCTTCATAAGGTTTTTTTGAGTAAAGGTCATTGTTGCATATTTGCACTGAAAGTTGTACAATTGGCTAACAAAGCATTGGCATAAAGATGTTATTCAAGTAATGCTTGAATAACTATGAAAATAATAGAATTTTATTCCTTTGAAATTTTTGCTATTGTTTAATTAAAGCACTAGGGTTGAAAAAAACCCCAAACAATGAAGAAGCTATCTCTGTTATGAATTCACTTCTTTGTCTCCACTTGGAGGAATAAAGAAGCATTTTGGTCACTCATCTCTGAAATATCTAGCAAATTAAATCAAATCAAATCATAAAGATTTATGTAATCAGTATCTAAATCTGAGTATCTAATTAAACAAAAACACTTTCTGTTTGAGAATAAATTAGTGTCTCAGGCTGCCTTTGTGGGCAGTGAAACAAAAATGTAAGTCATCAATCTGTTTCTTCTTCTTAGCTATTAGCTGTAATTTTCCTCCTTACATTCTGGTTGTCTTCCTCCCCACAAGCTGCTGCTGCAGGTGCAGTTGGGCAATGATTTTTGTTGGAAATGTTATTTAGCAGTGCTCTGCTTCTTTTCAGAAAAAAACCAAAAGGCTCCTCTTGGTTTCAAATGTTTAACTCTGCGATCCTGTCATAGCACTGCCCTCAACTACTGCAGTGAGTTTGACACCTAAAGGAAAATATTACCAACTTCAAAGCAATCTCTACCAAAGTACTTTCAGTCAGGGCTGATATGAGAGGTAGATTCTGACACCAGAGGGTTCTGGTTTGAGCACTGAAGGAACAGGAATCACATGTAGCTCTCTAATTGAAAGAATTGTATGAGGAAGAGAGAAGGCTCTCTAAACTTCTTGCTGATTTATTTTATCCAACTTAACCTTTCTAGTAGGTGTGAGTAAAGTGGCTGTCTGAGCAGGATGACTGGACCTATGCTTGGGTGGTTTTCTTGCCTTTGTCCTCCCACTGACTCTAAAGGAAAATACTAATGCTAAGTTTTTGGGGTCTATGCCCATGAGATGCATTCTGTGGGATACTTGGATGAGACAGGATCTACCTCTGCTAGGAGAGATGGCCTGCTTGGTAAGGAGGGCTTAATTTAGGGCCATGGTCCTGAGCAGCCAGTTCTAAGCGGTCCTGCTCGAGCTGAGGGTTGTCTCCCAACTTCACAACTCCATGACCTTAATTAGCTTGTATATTAAAGTTGCTTCTATTAAAAATGAGCAACTTTTTAAAAACATGACTCAGATGTTTAGTAATGTTCTTGTAGATTGGTGGAAAACAACTTATAATTGTGGGGTATTTTAGGACTGACTGATGTGTATGCATACAAAGTATTTCCATTCCACAGAAGATGCAGAACAGTCTGAACACCAGGGTTGGAAACTGGTGTGACTGTTGTTTCTCTGGACTGCTACAAGCTTTCTAAACTATTTGGTTTGGGGGGTTTTGAGAGGTGTTAGGTTTTGGGGTTGGTTTTTTTGTGTATTGCTTTTATCTCTTTCTTGTTTGTTTTTCTCTTTTGCATGTACTTCATAATGCTTCAGTATTAGAAAGAAGCTGCAAGGAGATTGAGGCGACTCAGGAAACTACTTTGGTTTTAGCTAAGAGCTGTCTATGTATATGATAACCAAATTTTCTCAGAAGGCATTTGAAGGAATGTGGTAAGCCTCAGTATTTTGATGAAGTCAAAATCTGAGAGAAGTGAAAACATGAAAAAAATTGTACAGCAACTGAATAGGCTGTTTTAGTGTGGGGAAAAAAGCAAAAAGGAGAACAGAATAGTGTAGGCAAGCAGGGAAGTATAATGAAGAGATTTAATCTCCATTGTACCATGGAGGGGTCAGATAAGAGCCACATCATCAGAATGGAAAAGGTGGTATCTGTCAGTGCAAGAGTTTGTGTGGAGGCAAATGACTGCACACAAAATAACTGTGTTTTCTTCTTGATAAACAAAGTTAAAAGGAACTTTCTAAAGGCATCATGTAGGAAGCGGCTGGCTTTTAAAATTTCTTTTAAACCCTGTCTGCATAACGTGTGCCATGAACCTCTGTTCCTCCAAGCAGTAGATCTGCCTTTCCTGAAGGAGCAGCAGGATTTGAACCTCAATCTGTCAAATGCAGATAGACCCATTAGTCATTTATTTTGTGTGGTGACTCATTAGGTGACCGAGTCTTACCTTTTCATGCTCATCTTGCACAACAAATTAAAACTGAGTCTGTTACCCAGAAGCAAAATGAGACTGAAAGCTACTGACAGGCTTTCTTTTCAATTAAGCCTTAAGGTCTGTCAGCTGACTTCAGTCCTGGCTTTCTGAAGGCAGATTTGAAGATGCAGATCTGGAATATTTCTTCTTCAATAGCTGTACACCAGAGCTGTAGTAAGCTTTCATGCTGAAAAAATGATATTTTTTTGTGTACCTGTTGAAATGCTCTGTAGGTCTGCCACAGAAATGTTTGAATTACTGTGCACAACACTTCACTCGCTGATAACACTCTTAATTAGAATAGCCACAGAACTGGGATCTCTCTCTCTGAGGGCAACCTAATGATATGGAGATGCAATGACTGCTGCTTGGTCAGGGTAGAATTAGGCTATGTTCTGCTCAGTGGCACAGCAGCTCCCTGGTGCTCTGTTACTGAATGTTGTTTAACCAGGTGATAAATAAGTGTGAAATTCCAAATCCTGATCCCTTTTAATGCAGCAGATTAAAATGGAAAGCAAACACATTGTGGTAAATCTTGTTGGTTTTGAAATTCTAATTTGTTTCAAGTTTTATCTTGCTTTTCCATCAGGGCCTCCTTCCTCTACCGGGAGTGAAGAAAATATTAATTTATTTCTTTTCTGTTCCTTATATGATTTGAGGGACAGGTTTAGAACTTTCCAAGCATTCCTTCGTTGCTTGCTTGAATTTCTTGTGGTGAGTTAAGAAAGTCTTTGGGGATGTGGCTAACTATAGCATAAGAGAACATATTTTGTGTTTCAGCTGTTCTTTCCAGCTCTCAACAGATGGGTTAAAGCTGCAGGTCAGATGCAGATAACTTGATAATGCTGTTTAAATCTATTAAATATCGTTAAAACAGTGGTCCTTTTCCCCACTCCCTGTCCATTCTTGTCACCAATATAAACAACTAGACAACCCCAAACATCTTAGAGAATGGGACTTAAGTCTCAAAAATGAGAACATTCATGGTGTATGTCTGTCAGAGCTGGCAGGGAACTGGTGTGCAGGGGTATTGCTCACGGCTTCCAGGGTTACTGATCTCTCTGCTTAGCTGTGTGTACATTTAAGACCTGCGTTGCTAGATGATGCCTGTGATAGACACCAAGATTAGTGTGTATTTTATTAAATTAAATTTGAAAGTTCTGAAGTAATATTGATGTTAATTTGGGTCTGGGTCCTGGTCCTGATCAGGAGCCACTGGGCACTGCTGCAATGCAAGTAGGAATGTTGTTGGGGAGAGCCAGGAATCACTGAAAAATGTAATTTTAAAAAGCTTTCAGCTGGAGTTTCTTTCATATGTTATTTGAACTTTCTCACACATCAGAGTGAAAATTGCTGCATAGAACATTTCTGTGAGAGAGCCTTCAGCTTTGTTGTACAGTAAGGAAAAACCCCAAATCATTAAGCGTGGATGTAATGACTGCTTTGTTAGGGAATAACACACTTTAAAGTGTCAAAACCTTTTATCTAATAGAAGGAAATTTTGCTTCTTAGAAGTAGCAGGAAGATATTCTTGTAGGCCTGGTTTTGCCCCTAAGCAGATGCTGCATAAGCTTTAAGGAAAATGGTGTTTATTCAGATGATCACAGGAGTTCAAATTGTTTTCTAAGGTGACTTCAACATCTAAATAAAAAATTCCAGTGCTGTACAAACAGCACATGACTTACTGCTTTTACAGGAATATTTGATGTAAGCAGTCCTGTCAAACAGATAAAAAATTATTCAATAATGTGAAAAACTAATAGGCCTTGACTGTAGCTTGAAAAAATGCTGATCCTGATAAGGATCTAAATCGTTCATGATTCACTTGAATCAGCAGTGAGTGATTTTGTGCATCTTTGTCTCCGTGCCAAATCAAAGGGTTGAATTTTTGAAAGTGAAGGAATTGGATTTACATCTGACTTACATTCCAACTTATTTTGTATTTGAGCATTCAGATGGAGATTTCTCCTAAGCTGATATATGTTTGGTTTACTCAACTCAGGACATTCTGCTTTTTGGGAACATTAAACCTCTACCTTCTTGATTTGGGCAGAATTAATTCCTTCCATCTGACTTTAAGCTGACTTTAATATTCGACTTAGTTCTTAAGCCAGGTAACTTTCTATTTACTGGCAAACTGTAATGAAATGGAAATTGTACCAATATTTGAGAACTAATATGGTGAACTGACTGTAATACAAAAAGAAAATAAATTTAGCAGTGAAGAAAGTCAAAATTTAATCTGCCCTATGTCCAGAAACTGCATTGAGTAGCCTCAGGAAGAGTGGATATGATGCTGGCCTTGACAGTTAGCCAAACTGACAACAGTGGAAAGAGGAATCAGGTAGTATTAAGCAGAAAAAAAACCCCCTCCAACACTGTTAAAACTATAACTTCATTGTTTTGCAGAGCCATAATCTTTGTTTATGTCATTCCTTTTAATGTGTATTAGTTTGTAACCTAATTAGGTAGGCCAGTGAATACTAATCTTTTTTCAGGGTATTTGCAAACCTGAGGAAAGCATTTTGTATTGCTACTTGAAGTAGAACTAATAATGTAGTTGAGGCCATGTTGGTGGAAGTCATCCCCAAACCTCCTGTTGACTTTAAATGTGTGTGACCCACACAAGTAGGTCTGCAAGACAGGATCTGCACTTTAGATGTAGCTTGTATGTAGGGGTCATGTTACTTACTCATCCCTGTGAGTGGAATATGTAGATAACATCCACATGCATACCACCAGTCATGTAAAACAGCTTCAAAAGTCAGGCATTCACTGTGCTAAACAAATTTTTCTGCTAGTGTATCTGTATTAATAGGCTATATTATTTTTATTCCTTTGCTATAGACATCTTCTACCTCACAGTGCATTAGATAGACCAGATGGATTCCCTCTGTGAGCAGCTTTGATACTTTGCTTTTACCTTGATGTTGCATGTGTGTCTCTATCTTATTTGCTGCACTCCATTTAAAACCTTTTGAAGTCATTGCTACTCAGGAGCTTCACGATGGCACTCGCTGCCATAGTATCTCTGCACATCCCAGATAGTAATGAATTTATTCTCACAACATGACTTCTGTTGCCTTCACTCACTGCTGCAAGTGCTTAGCACTTCGGCAAGTCGGACCCCAGGGTCTCCAGGCAGGCGACCAGAAAATGAGAGCACGCAGTTGTTGACTATCTGTGAAAGCTTACTGTGCTTTTTTCTCAGATGGGATTTGTAGGTGATTGCTGACAGCAGAGTGTTGGCAAGACTGGGGATTCTTTGGTTGCAATCCAGGCTCTGGTGTAGAATATACTTCATTTACTCCAAATTATCCCATGTTTGATTCCACTGCTTTCCTTTCCTTGTTCCAGGCTCTTTCTCTTTACTTACTAAGACCTTGCTTTTACTTCTTGAGCTTCTTGCCAGCAAGCTTCTCCCTCCCTCCTGCCACTGCATGATTTAGTCTTTTCTTATTCTTTCCCCCTCCTTTTCTTGTTCCCTTCTCACTCTTCTCTGTATGCAAATCTAGACATTGTCTCCCTCCTATTCCTTTGCCCCATTACACCACCACTCTAGCTTCTCAACCGTCCTAGATTTAGTTCAGAAATTCATTTTTTTCCTTGATATAAATTTTATTTCTTCCTCAGAAGAAATAAAATCATTCCCCTTCTCAGATTTCATGCAAATACATATTTCTGCTGTCCAGATTTTCTACATTGTCTTATATCCTAGCGTTCATATTCCTGTTTGTCCTAGTCCCTATACAAATTGTTGTATCATTCCTGCTAACTCTGCTTCTATTGAAGGCCAAGTTTCCTTGCAGAGCCATTCTGGATGCCTTTCCCAAGCATCTTTTCCATTTCCCTTCAACTTCCTGCCACCAGTTCCCTTCTTTAGTCCCTTTTCTTACCCATCTATGAGTGCCACTCTTCTCGCCCTCCCCTGTTTCGTCTTATTCTCTCACACCGCTCCTGATGTCTTTCTTGCCTCCCTTTTGTCTTCTTGTCATGAAGGCTTCTTTGCTGTGCTCTTGTCCTCATCCAATAAATCTGGGAAAGATACTGGAGGAACGAGCTGTCTGCCCTCTGCTCCAATTCTTGGGCCTGATCTGCCTCAAGCCGGCTAGAGCTGCCTCTTCAGGAACAGTCCTGGTCAGCCTTGGGCTTGAGCTCAGCAGTACAGTCTAGATAGTCAATTCAGATCAGAAGAGACTTTGTCAATCAGATGAAGTTCTGAACTAAACCGAGGACTGTTGTGAATCAGAGGTGAGGGTACATTAGAACCTCCTTGTGTCAGAGATCTGTGAAGGTGACTGTGGCACATCATTGCAATGAACCCTGAGGGGACTGGGATACTGGGAATGGCAACACGAGGAACACTGACTCTTCTTCAACACTAGTTTAATTGCCTTTGTTTAAAAAAGAGAAATTAGACCTACACAGATACTCACTAAAGGGAAAAAAAAGTGTTCAGGTAGTTATAACAGTGATAAGAATTTATAATTGTCATATTGAAATACTTTTAGATGACTGAAAAATTGACACTATTACATACATCCCCTCCCCTCCCTTTCCCTTTCCCTTTCCCTTTCCCTTTCCCTTTCCCTTTCCCTCTCCCTTTCCCTTTCCCTTTCCCTTTCCCTTTCTTTCCAACATCTAAAGGCAAATGAGACATATTTGAATCAAGTAATCAACTTTTAGATGAATTTTTTTTGTCACTGCACTTCAACCTGGCATGTTGTTGTTTTGTACATGGGCAGCCACCTGGCTTCTGTGTGCACAGGGAGTTTTTCATTTGTGCTTACCTATTAAAGTGGGTTCTCAGTATTTCAGCTGATATAAACTAGTGTAAGGAAATATGAAATGTTCTTTGTTCCTTTTCTGTTGAATAGTCACAGCAATTTTATACTGGCTACTGGGAGAGGGAGAATTATTTTAAGTATACATTCCATACAGAGAGAATTTTAGGGAAATAGTTTTAATTTTTTAATGATGTTAGGGAGTTTAAAGAAAAGTGGAAAACTAGGACTGGAATGGGCCTCAAGAGGTAATATTCTTGCCCCAAGTAATTTTATGTGTATCGTTCCAAGCAGATATCTGTCTTGCCTGTTCTAATTACAGACTTTCCACATTCTCGCCAGGCAATTTGTCACAGTCTGTTACTCTTTTCCCTGTTTGAAAGTTTCCATTATGTTTAATATGCATTGTTCTTGCTGCGAGTGGAATCCATTAATGAACATGGAAAACAGACTATTCCCATCTTCTTTGTTAGCAGCCTTTTATATACCTGTGGATTACCACCCTGCATCTTCTCCAGCTTATCTTAACCTGTCTTAAATGCTGCTGCACATTTTTTTGCTAATCGCTGTGATCTCAAATGAGAGAATTTTATTCTTAAGTAGTTTTTATTGGGGCATGTCTGAAATTCTGAAAGGGCGGATGCTCTATCCAGGCAGACAAATGGGTAGATTGAAAGAGCTGAAAAAACTCCTCTTCCTCGTTTACCTGGAAGAAAATTTCTCTACTACATTTCTTTGAGACCCCTGTGAACAATCTTCACACCCAACTTGTTCTCCCTAATAGACTTTATCACTGTATGGAAACATCTGGTGTGTAGACATCTCACGCTCTTCTAGAGGGTCCACACTGAGGATCAGAGTGTGTCTGTCAGCATTTATTCCATGAGTTTATTGCATTAATCTGATTATATGATCAGGCATCTTTTGATGTGTTCTTTTGTTGAGGTTTTGGTTTTTGATCTGTTTTTTTGTTTGTTTGTTTGTTTTTGTTTTTGTTTTATTTTGTTTTGTTTTGTTTTGTTTTGTTTTGTTTTGTTTTGTTTTGTGACTCTATATGTGACCACCAGTGCTATGGGAACTAAACAGATTTGCATAGATTACTCTTTTTTTGATGCAAGGCACATGGCAAAAATGACAATTGAATAGGAATGGTAGCCTAGAAAAGTTCTCTGTAGAGAACCAATATGGTTCTCTACCTGGGCTGAGACCCTGTACCAAAGGTCACAAAAATTTCATTGTTTCTGCTTGTTCTTTTCTGGCATCCCCACTTGATATACACGGTATCTTACTTGAGGAGTGGTTGTAGCATTAATCATATCACTGGAAATTTCATAGAGATATAGAGTGGGTTCTAAGATATTGTTTTCTTGTTAGCCAGGCAAATTAATTGACTCCTGGACAGTTTTACCTTTAATTGCTTCCCCTCTGTTCTTTGTGTATAGTAGGGAAGCACCTTGTTTTACAGGAGAGTTATGAAGCTAGATTAATTACGTTTGTTTAAAAGAGGTGCACTGTAAGATAATAGAATAAGAGAACTCTTGAAGGCCCATGAGGAAAGTGATAATTCTGTATTCAGCGCAGCGTTTGGATTGTGTCCAGTAAATACACTGTGGGATTACAGTCTGGGTGGTGATCGTGGAAACAAGAGAGGAATAATGATCAACTGAGTACTCTCCATGTCCTGCTTTGAACAGAAGTGTTGTCCTGTAGAAATACAGCATTTGAATGTCAATAGAGAATATCCCATATGCATACAAGCATGTCAGGGGGAGTTTGTTTAGACAAGCTTATTTCTGGAATCTTCCAACATCCTGAGGTATTGAGTTTACAAATACTGTGTTCTTCAAGAGTTTAAGGGGAGTGGCTGTAAACTTCATGATACCGGAATTTTACAGGGAGCCTAACTTTCATTTAGTCTATTGCTATAAAAAGCATACTCGGAATTTTCTGTGAAGAAAAGAAGTATTGGGATAATCATGAGGTAATAATGAAAGGGTGGTCATGCATGTGGAGAAGTAGTGCTCTGTAGTAAATGAAATGCACGTCTATAGCAGATAAACAAATTAACTATGTCAGGCAGTAATTAAGAATCCCTATTGAATTTCTAGGCCTAAATTAAGTATAAGTAATAAGGCTATAAGTGCTTGATCAATAAATGTGGCGTGCCATGATAGGTCAGAGACACTTGTCAGGATACACAAGAGGAATTTGTTATTTCAGCTCACCATGATTGCACCTCCCATGTCAACTGGGTAATAGCTGTCAAGTCAAACTAAACTTTTAGACGCCATAAATGGCTTTCCACTGAGGAAGCTAATTGGAGAATCAATGGAGGGGCAGTTTATTGACACAGTGTTTTTACCAAAGTACATTCTGTAACCACGTGCTTAAATTCTGCACACTGTCAGGAACAACAGAAGTCAGAAGAACCACTACAGAAGTATTGAATTCCACAAATGGGGAGTTCCAGAAAAATAAGGATGCTTGTTAAAAAGAAACTGACAGAGGTGGCTAAAAAAATCATCTTAGCAGATGACATGGATATCGTTTCAAGACACTCTATTGGAAGCTAAAAAATAATATTGCATTAAAGCATTCTAGGAAGATCAAAAAAAAACCCATCCCTGGTAAATACTGAGATTAGAGAAATTATGAAATATGCAAATGTTCTTCACAAAAATTAATCCCTATTCAAATCTCAAGAAAAGAATGGACAATCTGCTAGGTTACATGTAAAAAAAAAAAAAAAAAAAACAACAAACCTGTAAGGCACAGCAAATATAATAGAGAAAGAACTTCTAAAGACTTTTCTCAGACTCCTGAAGTGTGGGGTGTCTGTCAGGTAGTCCATAAGGCCTGTGGAAGATCACAGTATAGGAAGATGAAGCACAGCATTTATGTACAAATAAGATTTGTTGCAGTAACAGTGCAAATGCAAAATAAACTGGGCAGATTCCCACGTGGTGATTTTTTTTCTCAGAAGTTGATTAGAGAATGTAACTCAATAGAAGAGATAGCAGAGAAGATGGACAGAATAAACAGTAAATATTGGTTAAAAATGTCTGAACCCAGTGGCATTTGCCCAAGAGGCCTGGAGGGACCATCAAGGGTGAACTACTTAAATTGATTTGTATTTATTATGTTGCCTAACACTTCCTTGGGACCAAAGAGTTGGAGAAAGATTAATGTAATGCCAAGCTAGAGAATGATTACTTAAGAGTACCCAGGGAACTACTAACCACTGAGCCTGCATTCACCAAATTGATAGAGACTGTGACAAGGAATAGTTGCTGGACAGATAAATACATATGATATCTTGGGGAAGACTCAACATGGCTTATTTAGTTGTTCCTCACAGTTAGAATTCACTTGGGGAGGTAGAGTAGTGCTGTCAATAGAGTCTGCTTCAGTTTCCAGAAAGTATTTGAAAGGAATTCTCACCAAAAAACTATACGAAAAGTTATCTAGCCGTGAGATTTTGAGAGGTACTCAATGTAGAGAAGTATCTGTAAAGTAAAATAAAAAAAAATCCACACAAACAAAACATAAAACAATAGGGTCAGACTTAGGGTTGAATCATGGGATTTTGCACTGGGGTCTGAATTTTCTGGAAAGAGAGATTTATAGGGGCTAATAATGAAATTCTTGTGAGATTGCCAAGCTAGGCAAGATAAAGAAGGAACAACTTCTAAGTGCAGCAAAAAAGCAGATTATGAAATTAAAAGTTAATGTGAAGAAGTACAAATGAAGGTAGAAAAAAAAATATGGACTGTAATGATAGACAATGATGGCTAACCAAGTAATTATTACTTTTGAAGAATGAGATGCAAGGGCTGCAATGAATATTTCTAGGCCATTAGAAATTATTGGGAAAAGAGTGGAGAAACCCTAGAAACATTTTTTATGGCTTTATATACATTCACAGTATGTCCATATAGTATTGAAGTCTATCTTGGATGGATATATTAGTATTTGAAAAGTTAAGAAAAAGAAGAATGATAAAGTTTATTAGAAAATTACTTTATCCTAAGTTGCAGTTGAATAATCAAGGACTCCTCAGATTAGAAGAAGAAGCTATAACAAAAGGATATATGACAGAATAGAGAAATCATTGTTAGGTTGACGGAGGATGAACAGAGAATTATTATTTGTAATTTCTTTCTGTACAAGAACAATGGCCCATCAGGGGAAGTTAGCAGAAAGCAGCCTCAAATGAGGAAGAGAAGATGCTCCTCAGAAAACACAGTTACGATAAGCAAAACTGTGCCATTGGGTATGAGGAATGCTGAGTGTTTATTCTGGATCTAAAAAAAAACAAGTGCACAAAAGCAGAGAAAGATTTCAGAAGGTTGTTAAACATCAATATATTACCACTGATTGAGAAGGCTCCTGAGCAGCACATCCCTGGATGTAAGGGGCTTTAGAATGATGGCAGAAGTATGGGAAAGCGGAGACAAAGCACAGCTTCAGGTGTTGAAGAAGAGGAAAGGGTGAATGCACTGTATGAGAAAGAGTGAAGACAGAGAGGAAGAGGAGTGAGCAGAGCTGGTAGAAACTGAAGGTGGCTGAAAGACCAAAAAGAGGAGTTTGACACCAATGCTGAATAGCACTCGTGTCATTTAGGAAAGGAGCGACAAAAAACCCACAAGAGAATGACAAAGGAAGACAGCTGAAAACTGAGATATTTTTTGTGCATAGCTATATTTCTTTTTTGGATTGAGTGTTAGTCTATTGATTGGAAATGTTAGATTGAATATTTTTAGAGTACAGGAATTATATTTGCCATATGTTTGTGTACTGTACAAACTTTTTTTGTTTGAGTTTGAGAATCAGAATTGTGTTGAGATGTAAATTCAAGTAAAATAGAAGTTTCTTAATCCATAAATGTTTTCTCACATGTATGATAATAAAATAGGAATTATCAACTAGGATAGTAGATTTGTAGAGCCCATACTATAATTTCATTCCTGGTCTTGCCACAGACCTCTCTAAAGTCAGCAGTGTATATATTATTTTGGTTTTATGTTGTTTTGTTCTCTTATTCATTACTTCTTTCTGTTGTCAGACCACAGTCAGTTTAGCTTGTTAGCCCAGTGAGAGTCAATTGAAATATCAAAATCTTCCAGGTATCTAAGCAAACGGAAATAGAAATGCATGTCTATGTTCTTTGCTGCTGCGTGCTCTGTAAAAATTAAAAAAAAAATCCTCAGTGAGTGAAATGATATTTTAACCTTTCCAAAGAGTTCATTACAGGTTCAGGAAGGGCCACTGAGGTAAATGACTATGTTTTACAGTAGGGTGAGATGTAAAATTAAGACTGATAAACACAGTGCTTTCAAAGGAGAGCTAACATTAAGCTCAAAGATGTAGCTAATAAAAGAAACAGGGAAGGGAACATTTTGCTTACTAAATAATTTTTCACCTGAATCACTGGTTAATCCTTAATACAGTTATTTTAAATGTTCAGTTAATTCACACATGCAAAATACTTCACAATTATGTATTGCATAGCAATCAGCAATTATCCAGTAAAATATCAGTCCCATGAATGCTGCTAATTCACGTTGATTGCTTTCCAACATATGCTGGTGAAAGACAAAGATCTTGTGAGGTAGTTTTGCTAGATTTATTTGTCTCTTTTAGATTTAAAAGAGAATTACCTTCCCTTTCAAAGCTGATTCCTTTGATTACTAGTATGCATCATTTCATTTCCAGCCTAATACTCTATGCAGAATGCATTGCATATGACTCCCTGAGTAGTTTTGTTATTTATTTATCCCGCTGCAGTGGGAGCTGGTTCAGAATGAAAATCCTGTATTATCTGTTGGACAGGTATTAAAGACAAAGTGTGAAACCACAAAACCACAAGGTTTACATGATGATTGGTGGTTTTTTTTCCTACTGCAATTAGCTTAATCTCAATCTTACTAATTGGATAACTTTTGAAAATGCAAGTCACCTTGGGGTCTCAAGGTTCGAATGAGGAATAACCATTTTGCAATATTTTTTTCACTCTAAAGGGACTTCTGTTAGAGGCTTATGTCTTACCTGTCATTCAGAAGGACTGTGATAGTGATCTTGGGTGAAGTTGACAATGTTGTTTAGTAGTTGGTAATTATATCTTTGTAAATGCCTGCAGCTTTTCCAGGGCCTGGAAAAGCTCAGAATTTCTTTTCTTTGAGATATGCAAAACCATCTCTGTCGTCTTTTTTCACTGGTTGTCTGTTCCTTGTTTCACAGCTGGCATGCGATAAGGAGGTAATCTGCTCCTGTTTTAGGAATAAGATCAGGAGAATTCTCCTGTTAACTTTAGGGTGTCTTGGTGTCAATGAAATCTGATACCGTGTCATGTGGTTTTCAGGTAGGGAATTTCTGTGTCATAGAGAACCTTTCACAAGATCACTGGGGGACTGTTACTTCCTCAGATAGTCATTCATAATAGTCCCAGTTTTTAGGTCTGGTTTTGTGGCCAAATAGGGTGAGTTATTTGATTTGATTGGGGTGTACTTGCAGTGAGCTTATGTCTTGCCTGACTGAGTTTTCTTACATTACATTTTTAAAGGCATTTTGATGCAAAGCAGAATGCTGTTTTTCTACAGATGGAGCCTTTTCTCTCTGTCATATTTATTTGTAGTTTCCCCATTTTCTGTGTAACTCTACCTCTGATTGTATTCAGAGGTTTTTCCCCAGGCTTGCAGTGTTACTTTTGTTATCATTCATTTCTAGAAACCTTTTTATTTATAGTTCTGTGAAATGCTCAAAGTATTTATCTGTATCAGTTTTATCTGTCTGGCATAGTCTGTCGGTCTAGGAGACTTATCAGTGGTGAAAGAACATTGCCTGTCTAAGAGCAGTTATCAGTGATAATGGGACTTCTGCAGAAAAGAAAGAAAAAGTATACATTACAATACACTGTAGAGATAGATATGCAGGAGTATGTTTGTATTTGTGACTCTGTGGTCTGATGCAATTTTTATTGAAATAGTGACTTCAGATGGATAGTATTTGGTTTCAGTCATAAAGGATTTGTCAGGAAATAGCAAACTGAGTTGGATTTTAGTTGGAATTGTAAGATTTCTCAGAGGCTCATCTGCCATTTTTAGTACATGCTGAAATGCCATTTAAATCACTCTGAGTCTTGGATGCATGAAGAATAATCTGGTAGCTTCCTCTGAGTTAAGACTTTATCTCTTTTATTTTAAGCAATTTGTTGTAGTGAACTGTCAGTGGGTAAAGGTAGAGGCACGTTTTACATCTCCACACCTGTTTGAAGAATGAACACCATCTGCCCAGGATTGCTGAGAATTGACTAATCCAGTGTTTTATTGCTCTGAATCATTGAGAGGAAATTCTACCAGACGTGCTCACAGGCTGCCATCTTCATTCCATGAATACTAACAAAACATTAAGAAGTGCTGATACAGGAAAATGGAGTAATTTATAGGCCTCTGGATTAATAGTTTCACTTAAGGAGTAATGAGAAAATAGTGTAATAGTGTTAACCATATTTCTTAATGCCTTCTGTACCTAACTATGCAGGGTTCCTTCCCCTCATCCCAGGCCCCACTGATCTGAAATGTATTTGGTTTGTCAGGAGAAAGCTCAATGAGCTCAACAAGTCACAAGTTCTGAGAGGGCAATATTATTTTACAGAATTGTTTAAAGGGGTATTACTGTTGAGCAGATCTTACTGTTACCAGGTAAGATAAATATTTAATTTGAGCCCTTTAGGTGTGTGTTGAGGAACCTCATAGCAGCCTTTGTTCCTGGTGCAATGCCCTTCAAGACCTATTAAGGCAAGTGATAACCATATGAATGATAATGTATGAAATAACAAAAGCACTGGAAGCATTCTTTTATGCTGCACCAAATTCTACTACTGGATAAGGAACTTTTAACCAGGAAGGATATGATGAGATCCTGGAATGATATTTATGTAGATCTGTATTTTATAAGGGAATTTGTTGATGTGCCTTTTCCTTCTTTTCAGGTCCTATGATTCTTTTTCTTTCAGCTCTAAGTGACACAGAAATAATTTCTTCCACATCAATTGATAGCTCTTTCTTCAAGCACATCTGATACGTAGAAGGTTCCACTTTCATTTCAGTATGTTTGATTTCTCTCCATTTCATAAATACAAATATGCATACAAATATACACATTAAAGTGGGGTTTGTGCATGAACGTTCTGGTGTCAAGTGACAGCTTCATGAAGCCTCCTGTGAAAATGCTCTTAGCCTAAATATAAGTTCCTAAATGTACCTGCCTTTTATACATGTGAAATGTTAGACTAATAATAAATGTAGGTATCCTTATTTACATAAGGTCAGACAGAGTTTCAACAGTGAAAACAAGGTATTTTTATATGAGAATGTTAAAGTATGACAAGTAACAAGAAGCACTTCACTATTACGTCTGGTGGCTCTCTCAAGTTATTTGGAGATCGATGGACACCAGGCTAAAAAACAGACTAACAAAACCTAATTGCAGTTCCTTCATAGTTAAACTTTCAGCTGTGCATTGAATAATAAAAGCATTTTTACTGTATTTTATTCATCACCCCTTCTTAAGGAAGACCCAGAATTGAAAAATTCATTGGTGTTTTCTATAATGAGATGTGGTTTCAATAAAAATTTGTTTTTACTTGATATAATTACCATTTGCATGTAGTAATTGAAATAAATTTGCTTATGTAAATCAGAATACTTCTTAGCACATAAGCTACTTTTAATAGCCATGTAATTTTATGAAGTTCTTTATTCTTTAAACCAGATCTTATTTTCCAATTTGCATATGCCTAACATGCAAATTACTTGTGTTCTCCATATCTTACTAATGTTTTGCTTAGTTTTCATTGCTAAACTTCTTTTCGAGTACTTTGAATAGGAGAGTTACACTGCCTTTCACACTTTTGGAAAACATTATTTTATGAGCCTCTACATGAGAAAGAGACTTCCATTGAGCCATGATTTGAAAAGCAGATTAAATAGCGAACCCCAGACTACTCCTCTTCTTTACTTCTAATGGAGTTTGTGCTGCAGTCCATGAATCTTCTCACTCTAGTGGCCCTTCAAATTGCACAAAGGAAGATCTTTCAGATAAATAAGTTGCTTCTTTATTTTCAGTGTCTTCCATAGCCACGTGGCTGTGTAAATGCTAGGGCACTAAGACTGATGCAGTCAGCTTCTTATTGCTTGGTTATCTTTTTGCTCCTGAGTATCTGATGTTACCAACATAGTCACCTAGCACAGTTGTTGTTGCATACTGGTGGTGTAGAAAGAGAAACTGGGAGAAGATGTTTGCTGAAGAGGAGCTTTGAATATTTCATCATTACCAGCCCCTTGCTGTAGCTTTCTTTCTCAATTCAGTTTTTTATGGTCTTGTTTGACGTTTTTGGCAGCTCTGTTAATTAAGCAGAAGTTATCCCTGATTAATGTACTGTAAGCTGCTTCTGAAGTGCTATAAATAATGTGGTGATTAATTGCTGTATCCCAACGCAGTCATCCCTTCGCATACTTCACAGATGGATTGTTTTTGGTGAAATGATGTCCCATTCTCATACATATTAGAGACATTGATTGCAGCAAAACTTATCACTCAGTTTTTCTGTTTTCTTCCAAGTAATTTATGTCTTTTGATCACTAGGACAATCAGTATGGAGAAGCTATTTTGAAATGACAGATGTAATATACTTGTGGATTCCGTAAAAGATCATACAATCCAATTGAAAGAGAAAAACAGAATATCTGATTTCTGGAAAGTTCAACTTTTTTTCAGCTCTAAGAAGAAAATTTAGAAACCATACACAAAGAAAATACACTCCTTGGAGGATAAAGAAAAGATTTTAAACTCAGTTGGCAAAATGACTGCGGTTTCTTCATGTTATGTTCTTGCAAGTAAGACAGAAAATATGCAGACAAAAATGTGATTTTTGTTTAAAAGTTGGTAATATCCAATTTGTGTCAGAGCAAAGGCTGAGTGTAGTGAACCAAAAATCTTATATTAACATTTCTGAATAAATCATCTTTACTTGAGATTCTGATTTTAAACTTACTAACTGAAAAAGAACTAGCAGTGCTAAAATCAGCCAAGCTTTTTAGAATATGTCCCTTTCAGAAAATTCCCTGTACTGTAGCAGCAGAACTGCTCTTCTTGCTTTTCAGATATGCCTAACTATCTGGCTTCTGTTAACCCTGACGGAAAGCCAATTGCCTCTTCTCACATCTGTGAATAGAGTATTTTAAATTGTGTGTGTATACATGCATGCATGCAAAAGAAATCTGTGGGAAAGGGGTGACACTTGGCACTATAGGCAAAGCCCTGGCTTGAAATCAAAGATCTAAAGGGGCAGTTGGGTGTTTCCATTCAGAAACCAAATTAGAGTAACAGGAAGGGACAGTTTGATGGTCACAGCTGTGTATTGGCCATGGAGGCCTGCCTGTCTGCTCCAAAGGCCACGGGATCACACTCTGGCTATGCTTCAAGGACTACAGCAGTGAAACAATGTGTTTCAGGAATTTTGGACTCTTAGTCTGGGTGAGAAAAGGGGTTTGACCAGGTGGGATCTCACCACAGGGCAGGTCTAAGGGTTACTATAGAGGAGGGTGTAGGGATGACTGATGTTTATAGGAAATTTCTTGTCTCTAATGCTTTGAGTATCACCTTGCAATTGATCTTATTTTAAACTTTTCAGCTAGGACTGGGTCATGAGCAGCTTCTAGCAATACATTAAAATCAAACTTGTGTTATGACCCCACTCAATAAATCTTTGTTTAAGAATAATTTAGGATTATTGTATTAGTTTATTGTATAAGGATTGTTAGGATTATCCCATCATTTTAGATAGACATTTTTGGACACACTTTATCTCCTAACCTCAATTTCCTCCTCAGTTTTTCTAGAAACCCAGATGATACATCTAAGCACCATCATGGTTAAAAGCTTTGCTTATTAAGAAATAATATCATCCCTGGTCCAGACTGGGCTGCTTTGTTTCTGCATGGCCTTAATGATGACAGTGGGTTTCTTTGCAGATACAAAGAAATAGCTGGCAGTCTCAGCCCACTGCCTTTAAGCATCATGTTTAAGAAGTGTAGTTTATTTTAGGCCATTAATAAAGATGTCTTGATTCTAAGATAAAAACAGTATTGATCTTTTTCTCTTGCTCTCAAAAAAATCCCCAACAAAAACCAAAAAACATCCCTACCACCCCCCCACCCCCAACCCTTTATGAAAGAGAAACAGTCTAAAAGATGATTGTCTCTCAGTTTGGAGACTGTCTTCACAGTCCAGATTTCTACTGTAATCTTCCCTTTCAGTAAGGGAAGAAACAAATATTTCTGTAGTGCCCTAAATAATTCAATTTCTTTTTTTATAAGTGATGATGTTTATTTCTTTACCATATTGGTGTTGTGTTTGCATTGATGTGCAAAATGCACTGCTTGGAAATGGAGAAGTTACCTCTTTCTGCATTTACAAGCATAAAATGTAGGGAAAGTAGGGAATTCTCAGTTTAATGACTTGTAGATAAATTTAGGTGCTGTGGCATTTGAAATACCTACAGTTATTATGGATAATTCAAACTGATCTATCCTTATCTAAGTCTAATTATGTTAACATGCTTTTTGTTAGACTGAAGGATAGATAAACTGATTCCCATTGAAGTCAGCATGAGCTGGAGAAGATCCCAGTCCTGCAAAGTCATGTGTTATGCCTACATTGAAATATGTAAGAAACTCAGGTATTTACAGAGACATCTACACATGTGTAGAAAATGATGCTCATGCATAGGTCTTTACAGAGTGGGAAATTAGGACAGATATGTTTTAGATGGCGTTGGTGTGCTGAACTCACTTCTTTTTGTAGATTTGAGGAAGTGTTAGTAGAACTTTTCCAAACGTTCTTCCTCCCATTTGAACAGACTTTAAAACAGACATAGGAAGTGCATGATTATTTTGAGGAAGAATGTGAAAATAAAATTTTCCATTGAGTATTTCCTGAATTGATACCACCAATGCCCAGCTCTTTGTGCATTTTAGAATTTGCCCTACATTTGAAAGTACTCTCATACAATATTTATGGTATGCTTATAGTGGACTAAAGTATTTCTGTTCATAACGTGCAAGCAGATAACCCTGAGAGTGCTGTGAAGAAAATACTTAAGGAAAAAACATGTATATTATAGCATATTTATTTATATGCTTTTGTAAGCCTCAGGAATAACTTCCCATGCTTTTTACATGCACCATTTAGATCAATAATTTATGAAAACCTCTAATAGAGTATACACTCATACTGCAGACACAGCTGCTAATAAGAGGGGCAGTATATTTGCAAACAGGCATTGTGCTCAACCAACAAATCTTGCCACCTTCACAGATGCCCTGCTTTTTCTGATAGGAATTAAAAATCAGCTTAGTAGGAGTTGGACTGACTGGTATTTTTCCCCAGTAATCTGTTGCTGTTGAATGTTTCTCCAATTAGTGCTTTCCTTGTGACCACAGGATAGAATGCTGTAGCTTTGACAGCCTATATGTGAGAAAGCAGAGAAAATCCTAAGTCTTAAGGAGAATTCTTTCTTTCCTCTCCCTGCGAGAGATCTATTGTCAGATATATCCTAGAAGTGAGCCTTAGAAATTTTAGTCTAAAACGACTTCAGTAATTTTGCAAGCCCTCTGCCTCACAAATAATGTCATATGCTGCCAGTAGTTTGAGAGAACTAAAATGTGAAAAACTTACTAAGAAGATGTCTTTTGCCTGAGGACAAAAGCCATGAGATCCATTACTAAATTAAGGGTATAAAATGTCACATTTAGTGGGTAGGGAGATAACTGATTAACTATGAAGAATGTCTCAGTGATTTGTAAGACTGTATCAAGGAGAACAGGGCATGTGAGGATTTGCAGTGCATTATATATAATTTCCGTACTGAAATGTACAAAAAGAAGTTACGTGAATGCAGCTGATAGCTGCTAACTGTGAAATAACATAGGCAAGGCTAAATGTCTGAGTTGAGAAAAATGCTTCAGAGTGCAATTCTGGTAATCCTTGAAGAAAAGATGTTGGCCCATAATGTGAGCGCCATTATGAAATGCACAAAATTACCCTACTGCAGGAGGCAGGCCCTGCAGAGAAACAAATTGTCTTGTGGGGAGTTACACCGTAGCAAGAGGTATTGTTTCACTGCACCTATACTGGATGTTATGGGGTGATAAAAAAAATGTGGTATTTTGAGGATGTGCTTTTGGAGTTGCCAGTTGAACTCTATCTCAGGAGTTGTCTGTCTACAAGAAATAGATGAAGCGGATTTTATTTCAGTTGGGTTTTTTTTATTTTTTCTTTGTGCTTTTGTTTTTGTTGTGTGGGGTGGGGTTTTTTTTGGGGGGGAAGGGGTTGGTTTTTAGGTTTGGAGTTTTTTTTGTAGTAATTCAGCTAGTATTTGTGGTCTTAGCTTTGCTACTCTGTGTTGATGTATACCTTATACTTTTCCTTGCAAGATCAGGGTTAAACTCTACTCCTGTTGAAGGGACTCAGATCCTTCCCCTTACTGGCATAATTATACAGAATAATTTGTCTTCTGCTGTCTTGGGAAGGCAGAATGCAAATCTACTAATTTTTTTGATTAACTGTTAGAAAAATCTAATTGTTTTAAGGGAGGTGGAGTACTATTTTAAAATCATAACATATACTTTCCTGAAAGCTAGAGTGCATCAAATCTTTCTTTCCCAAGTGTCCTAATTTGTGGTCTCAAATGCAGTGGATATTCTGTCAAATTTTCTTTTTTTTTTTTTTTTTTTTTTTTATTTTTTTTTGAGGAGCTGGAGTTA
>VWYO01002077.1:14480-88539 GCA_013400275.1 Rhadina sibilatrix | reverse complement strand
TTTTTTTTTTTTTTTTTTTTTTTTTTTAACCTTTATTAAATAAGGTAGCCATGCCCAGGGGACTTGGTTGGTGCCAGCTGGCACCCCCAGCCTGGGGGTGGACACAGAGCCTACCTAGGGCTTGAACCATGGACAACGCCCAGCTCCTTCCACTGGGAATTTATCTTTGAGTAATTTACCTTGAGTCCTTTGAGGGCTCTCTTGGGGACTTCTTTGTGAAATGTTCCTTTTTTCTAAGGATTCATGTTTCATGGTGGAGAACAAAATCAAACCTTTTAGAGCATGATTTGACAACAATGAAGTGCTTACCTCATTTTTGGAAGGGGAAGAATAGAATGAGATTGTGTCTCTTGGGTGTCACTGGCTTATCAGAATAATGGAAGCTGCAGCACAGAGCAGGCATCACTGGCAAATTGACCAAAGCAGTGATAATCATGCATGAGTGTTTGAGGTAGCTATTAAGATTTCTATGTTCAATAAATTAGATAGTTGGTGAAGCCCTACTTTTTTTCTAGGGTGATAAAATAATGCTGAAGTTTTCCTCCAACTCTTCTTGCCTGCTCAGTGCTTTGCCTAGGAAGGACTGAGCGGGATCTGACCGAGGTCAGATGTTATGTTCATGTTTATTGACAGAAAAAAACCCAACAGGGCCACCACGACAACTGCTTTATGGCCAGCAGATTAATAGCTGTAGGTAGATGTTGTCAATAGAACACAAATTCTGAAACTAAATGCCAGAGGCTGTGCTGGTTCTGGGAAAAACCCAAAACAATCAACTTTATATTTTGCTAACTTTACCTAAAATTATTAGTGTAACAATTTTCTTTTATTCCTTTAAGCAACGTAACTCCTAAGTAACCAGCAGCAAGTGAGTTTTTAATTGTTAACTATAGAAATTGACTTTTTCCCTTCCACTGAAAGCACTTGTAGTGCTGACTAAAAACCATTAAGATTCAATATTTTAACCTTCAATAGCTGCAGTTATCAAACTAATATTATTTCTAGATCCCAGAGTTACGGCTTGCTGTTTTCTCTTTGGGTAGTCCTTAAGATGGATTTATTAGGAGAGATAGCAAGACTCTCTCCCCAGCTTTGTACAGCTGGACTGAGAATGGACAGAAGTTTTTGTAGGCAGAGTATGGCAAGGTACAGGGCAGGATATTGCTTGAAATCCCAGTTTTAGGTGGGAGGGGCTGAGGGTAACAGAAACCAAGATGATACTTTTGACCAGATGCACAGGGGACAATGGAAAAGCACATGCAAAATTGTGTTGGCAATCCAAAATGCCTGTAGAGTTGTTAACACTCTCCTGTCACCATCAGAGACCTAAAGTGTGTTTACTCCTAGACAGGAGACAAAATGCTTCTGTTTTAATCCTGAAATTCATGATTCTTTAATTTTGTGTCTGATGGCAAAAAATAAGAACTGAGCCCCAACCATATTAATTTGTTTGTGATATTGTGCAGTGGATTAATGCCTCAGTTTTTTATACTGTGGTATTAGAAAAATAATCAGTATTACTGTGGAAAATAGCCCTATATAACAAACCTGTCTATTGGTGATAATTTCTTTTCTTTGATGTAAAGCCGAATAAAAACAACATAAAATTTATACACATACTTTTATGCACATATTCTGTATTAATCTTCATGCTGATCAGAACTCATCTGCATTTAAGTTTAAACTTAATATATACACTAAAGGCACTTTAGTCATCTATTTCTACCTGTATTTGCAAACATTAGTAGAGGAGATGACACTTTGGAGAGTAATATCTGGAGAAGTATGGTTTTTATCAGGGTACCTAACATACAGCATTAGCATTTTTTTCCCTTCATTAACAGAAAAAATAGGTTAATTGAAAAGTTTCAAAATAATTAAAATAGTTTGTAAAAGTTAAAGGATAGATCACTAAAAGCATTTTCTGAACTTTCCATGATGTGAGGCTGTTTTCATAGTTAAGACTTTATTCAAAGTGTTGGAGGCTATGTTACAATATTTTGTTTCCTATTCTAGTGAACATATAAAGTTGTGACCGAAACTTTTAAATTCTTTCCCTGGCTTTTAGTTATGGCTTTCTATTTTTTTTTTTTTTTTTTTTTTTTTTTTTTTTTTTTTTTTTTTTTTTTTTTTTTTTTTTTTACCAGGATGCTCTTCCCCACAATGTGGAGGAAAAAATAGGTGAAACACAACATAGCAATTTTTGAAAATTTTTTTGTCTGTTGAGGCAGATGTTCAGCCAGGTTTTCTAGTACTTGTGACACTATTGCTGGTAGTGTAGATTGATAAGTACAGTGTTGGCCTAAACAATTAAGGCTGTGGGATGTCTTTGGCTACAGTATCTCTGTTATCATTAAAAATATCAAAAAAAAGTGAGGATTCCCCAAGGACACTATTTTCTTTATCAGACTTTAGCTGCAGTTTATCCTTTCCATCACTTAGACACATCCACTCTGTATGTTAAATATCCATGATGTTATGTAGGGTTGCCCAACTTTATTGTAGTGTTGTGTGGTTTTAAGAGAGAAATGCTTCCCTGTGCCTTCTTCTCATTCATTTGAGCTATTTGTATATTTTTTGTTTATGATCTTTTTTACAAGGCATTGTTAGCATAATGAGGTAAATATTATGCATTAGTGGTGGAACATTATTTGAAATTAATTTTTTTTTTCGCCTAGTAGAGGTGAAAAAAGAGGCTTTATAGAAAGGTTTGGTTTTTTGCCTGCACCAAGACAACATTGCACTGTAGGTTTAATCATACTTTACAATGTCTAAACACCAATTTCAGAGGCAAAATTACCTCAGATAGTATTACAATATAATTCAATTCAGGAAGCTGATCATCTGGTTAGAAAAAAAGTGTTAGGACTTGGGAAGGACAGAATGTACTTAGGATGTTGAAATCCTCATAAATAAGCTGTTTCTTGCATGATGCTAGTTTTATACAGAAACTAACAGAATGAGATCTGTGATGATCATGTATTAATAATGAAGATTAAACAGATGTTCTGCAAAATGGATTTCATGTGAAATGCTAAATTTGTTTAAGGAAAGAAAACAGAGTTAGATCCTCATATAAAACATTATAGCTCCATGGAGAACAGTAATATAGATGCTGAAAAATAATTCTGTATCCATGAAGGTAGTTTGGGCATACAGCATGAGGTGATCAAAATAAAACTTTATTTAATACAACTGAATTTATTTTTATGTGATGAAATTGTGAAGTATTTAGTTACATGGCTTTTTATTCTTTTATGAGCAGTTGTCTTTACTTTTAATTAATTTGTTTTGGCATGGGTGAAAAGAAGAAGCAGGCGAGGTACTTCTGAAGTCAAGATGATTTGTAATTCCAAAGTAATTGTTAAACATTTGATACTTGTTTTCTCTTACTTACTCCCCTTCAGAATTTGTCAGACTCTACAGTTTGGGTATCTCCAGTTCACAGGATGTGACCCTTACATATTGTGCTGACAAACCCTTTTCTTTCTGGTACTAAAGGCGACTTGGAAGTCTTTGGTTTAACCCTAGTTAATGAAAGGTTGAATTTGTTAATGATGCATTTAGACTGAAAATGTGTATTTCCACCTCTCTTAAGTGGTTTTTGTACTTAGATTGGAGATGGTTTTAATCTGCATAGTTTAACATCATTGCCACTGTATTTTCCTGTAGCTGTATCGACTCCCATTTATTAGTTGTTGGAAACAAATGCAATTCCTGTAATAACTGAATAAAGAAAGCCCTACAGCTCCTTCCAGCCTATCTCAGTATAATACTTTTGGCTGAAATACAAGATAAATTAGTGCTGATGGAATTTAATTATCTCTGTAGAAGACCCAGTCTGCAAGGGTACAATGACTGTGCAGGGGAGCCATAGTATCACCACTCTGCCTGGCTTTATGGGGATATTTTATGAACGGGGTATAAAGCTGCAAATATACTTACATTAATGGAGCTGGGCACGACCTAAAATAAACTTGGATTAATTGTATTAGATGGGAAAGTGCAAATTCTGGTAAAAGTACCCCAGTGAGTCAAATCACTGCTTAATTGTTTGCCTGGTGGAATTCTCCAGATGCAGACAGTGATGTTTTTGCTGTGTCCCCGCTCTGCAGCTGTATAGGATACGCATGAAATATATTACATTCACCTGCCTAGAGTATTAGGAAGATTGCTTCCATTGTATAACGAATGAAAAATACTGCTTTTCATGATAGAATGTGATAGGTTTTGTGCTCGTGAAGAGAAATGGTATCATTTCTATACAAATTATTTCAATACAGTTTATATACTTTAAACATAGCCATTTAATCATGTTGGTATTACAGCAGAGGATTTTGAATGAAGCCTTCTTAAACTTGGGGGCTGAGGAGCACGTAATACGTGCATTGGATTGCATTCCTCTCTGCTCTTTTCACACAGCCTTGAATTTAGGAGTGGGAGCATTATGGCATTATGTTCTGGATAACTGTAAACATCCCAGGAGCAGAAGCAAAGCAGCAGGTGGCTGTGATTTTATTGTGAAGTACAGTATAATTTAAAACATTATTTAAATAAAGATACTTCAGATTCTGTGTGTTGTTACTGAAGTCCAGATACCCAGAGAGGCTGCCTTCAGTCACAGACTTGGAAAGGGAGGAGAGCTAAAGTAGCAGTGTGTTGGACAGAAGTTTTGGCCAGTTGCGGAGCTTGTGACTCATGTGCCCTAGTTTACAAATCATGAGCTGCTTCTAGTGAACTGCACCCTTTCCCTTAGATCTGCAGTAACATTCCCCCTTCCTGATGGCTGCCTGAGCCCTGGCTGCCCATCCATAGAGGAGCTCTTGTAAGAATTCTGTCCTGCTCCATACAATTAACAGGCACTGTTAAACCCTTTGGCTCCTTAACAGAGAATGCCTATGTCTACACTCCCTTAGCAAAGGCACTGCTAAATAAACCACACTGTCTTGATCTTCAAAATGTTATGAATTGCCCCGTATCACGAGTAACTGCATTGTGCATCCAAACATGCCTTGAGTTCTTTGGAGTACTGTAATTGGATTAGCAAAATTCAGGCTTGATTAATTAATCATTGTAATCAGGTTACTAAACAATTCACGATGATTCTGATAACTCAGCCCTGAGGGAATGATTAATGGCTTCTTAGGAAGGATTAAACAGCTGACCCTGCCTTGGGCAGGAGATTGGTTCAGGTGATCTGCTGAGATTCCTTTGAACTTGAATTATTCTATGATTTTATGAAAAATTATTAGCCGGGCAGATCTTCACATGGTATGGTTGAGAAGACTTCCATCAGAAACAGTGACCCTGCCACATTTCACACCCTGAATTTTTTATGTCACTAATTATTTTTTTTTTTTTTTTTTTAAACTAGAAAATTTTAATTGTCATACTGCTAAAAATACCTTTCACCTGGGGTCTTAAATTATGCTATAAATGTTAGTTGTTTCTCAGGATTCTTTATAATATTGTAAAGTACTGTGGACTCCAGTTATAGAATAATCAGTTGCACAGCTTGGAAGATAATTCGAGAGTCCTAAACTTGAACTCCAGCTATAATCAGTTAACTACACTCTCTCAACACCACCCATCATACCGATTTTCTGTGCTTCAGAATATGCATGCTGCTCACCACATTTTGTGTAAATGATCATCTTTATTCAAAATTAGATGTATATTCATTTAAAAAAGAAAAAAAAGTACGCCCCAGACAGAGCAACATTTCCAAATGTGAAAATTACATAACTCTGTCACACACTGTGACATTCAGTATAGTACTTCATGACATGCAACATTGGCATACATGAAAGCTCTGGGAAAAAAATATATGCAGGAGAAGAGCAATAACATACTCCTTACATTCTGCTTGTGCTAGTTTTTTATTTTCTGTCTCAAAATTGTCATTGCAGGCATAAAAAATATTTTGATGTTTAAAACATACAATGTGTCACAAGAACAGCCTAAGGAAGAAGAATCATTCTTTGTTTGGCCTTTTTATCAGCATCTTTGTCTTGTTCTGTGTGCCAGGAAGTTATGGGTAAAATAGAGTTGAGGTGAAATGAAGTTTTTGTGAAGCCAGCTGTCATCCAAAACTAGGATCATCTTCTGTAAATTACTATGAGATTTAGATAACCTGTTGTAACACAGTGTTAGGAGCAGCTGAATGATCCCAATGGCTTTTATGTTACCTTCTAACAGCTCACCGTTCAACCTTAATTTTTGACCCTTTGAGTCTGAAAAAGGTGAAGTTTACTGACTCTGGGAAATGCAGTAGGGATTTCCTAGTCAGGTAGTAATTTGTTACCTTGATTCTTAATGAAATGCACTTTCAGCTGTTACTTTCATCTTTGACTGAATCCACACTACTGCTGACTCCCAGACCAGATGCAAAGTTGCCTTTGTCCTCATCCATTCTACAGCACAGTGAAAACTGGAGTTTTTCCCCATATTTATCATAATGTTTATTCCCAGACATCTTTGAGGTTGTGGTTTGTTTTTTTTTTTCTTGGTTGGTTTTGTACAGAGTAACTGACATGAAGCAAAGTCTGTGTTGCATCCAATAAACTTTTGGTGTTGAAGCAAGAGAGCAAGGGCAGATGTTATGTGCTGTTAAGGTCTCGTTATTAAAATTATTAGAGAGATGTCTCTGCCCAAATTAAGCAGACACGATATGCTTAAGTCAATAGTATGGATTTTTATTTAACAGCCAATGTGAGGGAAAGGTAGAAAGAAATAGGAAAAGAGAGGAGGAGGGAGAAAGAGAGTGACAGAGAGATTGAGTCATAAGAAAAAATACCACTCTGTGGATGCTGATGGCATTCTGTTGGTCCTCTTCTTCTGATCTTCTCAATGCTGAGGGCCCCATTCTTACCCAAGTGCTGTTTGCAGTCTGGACCCAGTGGAGGAAGCTGGGAAAACAGGGCCCAGTGGGTTTCATATTCACTCAGGTTCAGGTGGGAATGCTCAGATACCTCCCTGGGGCAGGGAGTTTTACGCTGCATAATGTAACACTTGTCATCTCCTGCTGTGGAAGGGCCTCAGTCCCAGCAGCTGAAGTCTCTGATGGTGGGAGTGTGGCTGCCAGATTGACTCCTGGATGGTCAGACAGGGAAGTTTCTTTCACACCAGGTGTGCATGGAGGGGGTCAAATGAGGTGGAACCTTTCTCATCCTACATGCAGGAAATAGTGTCTGGAGCAAAACTGCCTGAGAGCAAGGGGGTTGACTTATTTGTAAAAATAGCTTGTGAGTGTGAGTAATCAGACAGCCGGGACTCAGGAGAACTCAGATTTTCAGTCATGATTTAAAATCTGAGCTTCATAATAGACTGAAACCCCAGTGAGATTCCCAAGCTCAGCTAAATGTGTCTTGAAAATTTACATGGGTAAATGTGTAGGAGAGAAATGGTCTTTTCTACTCAGTTTAAAAAAAAAAATCTAAAAAATCAAGCTCTTTTCTGAAGATGTTAGAGAAAGTAATAGGACATTTTCTTATTTCCATTTTCCAATACAGCACATTATAGAATAGGAGAAAAAAACTAGGTAATAGGAAGAAAAACTGACAGTACACTTTCCTTCCTCTATAAAGCCTGAAGAATATTTTTCTGTCACACCTTATTATATAAAAAGTTAAACATGACCCTTTTTTCCTGATTCATCTCTAAAACAACACACTCTGCAAACAATGAGATTAGCTTCTATTAAGGGAAACTTATATTTTAATAGCTTACTTAAAACACTGTATTACTCTTTAAATATCCTTCTGCTATTTGAAAGAAAATCCAGTGTCACTAGAAGCATTGCCTTGTGTTTTTCTCACAGAATCTCTAAAAATACTGCTGCTTTAATCAACCCCATTTCACTAACTTCTTTATAGTATATTGATGGGTCTTGCTGCTTAGAAACTTTTGAGGCGAAAAACCATTTAAAAATAGTAAAAATAACTCATTTGAATGTTTCCCTCACCTGTTACTTACTAAAGCTAAAAACCATGTGAGAATATGTGGCATACTTGAAAGATGCTTTTTTAAAATTTTCCTGTTCTTTTTTTTCTGGTTTTTAGTTAGTAAAGCCTATTTAGTAGTAATAGAAAATGGTCTCACCTTAATTCAATATAATTTATTTTAACAATAGTTACACATCTTTTCCTGTAATAACATTTTTCTTACTTCTAAATATTGTTTCATATATCATATTTGTAGTTATTTAAGTCTTGGAAAGTCAACTTCTACATTTATTTCTGTGGTGAAAGTGCTGATGTAAATCTCCTAGATGTTTTCTGAGGGAATGTGAGGGGATGGGAAAGAAGAAGTAAAAATGTGGAAAACATAATTTACATTATACATAGAAGTATGCATTTTTTTAAGTGTTTATTTTCCCTTCCTAGGGAATTAATTATGTCTGTTCCGTTGAAAACACTTGTCAACTTAAAGCTCTTTAAGTTTTACAGTCAAGTAATTAACAAGAGACTTGGATACTGTCATCTATGTTAACAGTTTTCTGATGGATGTTACTTAGTGTAAAATTACCATGTGCCATTCCTCTCTGCTTTGCTGCTGCAGGAATTTGCCCACCTTGCAATGAAAGACAGAAGCACAGCTTGCTCCTTGAGCAGAACAGTGTTTGTGATTATGTGGACATTTTTCCTAAGTGGTAAAATCACAGCAGCTGAGCTTCATCTTCACTGAGGGATGGCAGGTGGAAGAAAGGCCTCTGAGAGAGTACCTCTCTGCTCTAACTTATTTCAGATGTCTCTTCAGACAGCAAGAGCTCAGCAGCAAGTTTACAAAGAGGATACAGGAGGGGGAGGTGATGGAAACACCTAGGCTAATTGCTCACACCAGGTTTTCATTAAGGAGGAGGAGCCTTTGGGGTAAAGCTTGGGGTTTTGTTTAGTGACTTCTTTATGAGGGCACAGTTTCTGCTGGTGTGGAAGAGAGGAAGGTGTTGTGTGGATACTTCTCTGAGTCAGCTCACTTCTGGGAGCATTGTCACAACTTATTTATGGTAAGTGAGTTTTATTCCCAGATGCTATTTTTTTCACTGTCTGCGGGACAAGTTCTTTGGTGAAGCCTGGAGATGAAGGTGTGTCTTGGGGATAAAAAGAGAAGAGACATCTCTAAGCTTTGCTTGAGTATGTAACACCCTTTTTTCCCCTAGTAAAAGACCTGACACACCTGCGTTGTGTATGTATGGGTAAAAATGGAAGCTACCCCTACCAAAAGTGCTGCTGGTACGTTAGCATGTATCAAGCAGATGCTGTAGTACGTGTTTAGGGGAGTTATTTGTGTCAGAGCCCAAAGTGTTTCTTGAAATGAATTATTGACATACAGCTTACTGACCTCTTTGCTGTAAGATGTGAACTTAGTTCTTAGATAGATTTAGCATAGTTTTATCCCTCATTGTGTTATTATTTATGAAGGCAAATAAGCCCTAGTGGGAGAGGGGCTCTTTATTTATGCCAAGGCCGTGTAAAGCACTCCAGCCATTGCTCCATAATCCGTGTGACTAAAATACTGTGTCAATGGAATCTGAACTCCTTGGTGAACGGCACAAATTATGTTTAAGGAGTATGGAGGTGCTTTCACGAAAGATAAATTTGCCCTTGGCAATTTGAAATGGTAATTAAGCCATGCTTTTTTGGTTTTTCCTGCTGTTACTTCCCTTGCCTTCACTGCCTGTGCCAGAAACGTTTTGATGCTAAATTTGCCATTTGTGCCCATCCTCTGACTGTACAATTTACCTCAACAGTATAATTGAAATCACTGCCTAGATGACAGCTGACTTAAGTTCCTACCCAAGGCTCTTTGTGTCAGTCTGGCTTTTTTGTCTTTAAAAAAAAAAAAGTGATCTCAAAAGGGACCTCTTCTGTTTTGGTCTAGGCATTCAAACTTTGACTGTGTTTTTCCAAGAATTTTTTTTAGATGAGAATGATTTCTTCATTACTCTTTATATAAACGACAGTTATCTAAATGAGCCAGTTTGATACTGTTTTTAATCCAAAGTTTGTTGTCTTATCCAGACTTGGTCTCATAACTTGCATAGGTAAGTAGAGCAATGCTAGGAACGTGCTTTGGAGTTCAAACCAGTGCCTTTTTGGTCTAGCTTTTCTGATTAGTTATGTGGTGATGAACACCTAACTCACTGGATGATACTTTTAAATAGTGTGTGAAAAGGCTACCTTTTTTTCTACAGGGTATTTGAAAAGCCAAGTATCAAATACTATTCCCAGAGCTGTTCAGTCAGTGTAATGTCTCACCTTAATGAGACTTTTTGGTTGCAAGAATTGTTGACCTAAAATTCAATTCTGTTTTGCTGCAACCTGTCCTCAGAAAACTCTTTGCTCAAAATTCCTGCATCTGCAGTTTTATATGTGAAATTTGAAAAATAAAGGAATTTGCCAGTAGAGTTCCAGTTGGATTTAAAACAGAGTTAAAATAAATTAATGTGCAGTGAGTTGATTTTACTTGATGTAACATCTAGTTTCTTCTGAGAATGGAAACCCCATTCTAACTGGAACGTTAAAATACCACTTTCTGAACTAAATTGTAGTTTTGCCTATATTTGCTTCAGTCTCTTGGGTTTGTTTTTTTTGTTTTTGTTTTTGTTTGTTTGTTTGTTTGGGGTTTTTTTTTGTGTTTTTTTTTTTTTGTTAACATATCTTTGTCTTTTTTTTCTTTTCACTGCTCTGTACAGAAGAAAGTCACAATTACACGTCTATGAGGTTTTTATTAGAATGATTCTTCTGTTTAATCAATGCAATTTCTCTTTTGGTAATGATGCTGAGCTTTTGACTGTCTTTTGATAATGTGTACTGGAAATCAGTTTGCTTCATTACTTGCCCAGCAGAAGATGAGGAAATAAATATTGTGCTTAAAAAACAACAACCAAAAAAAGAGTGGCTCTCAGTCAGTGAAAGAGATCTTTGATCTTTGGGGAAAATATACTCTGAGTAGAGCCCCAGCTTAGAAAGTAAGTGGTCCTAACTAATACTTAACCAAGCTCATTGCTCTAGAGGGAAAGTGAGACTTTTGTTCTCGTTTTTACCTCTTTGCATCTAATTCAGCAGTGCTTAAGCAACTAGCTAATTGTAAGTGCATGAACAGCCCAACTGATTTTTAATCAAAGCTTTAAACTGTAGGGCAATGAGCTTGGCCTTTTATTTCCTCTGAGGAAAGGAACATTGGTGTTTGGGGCAGCAAAAGAATTGTATTTCTCTTCTAAGGAACTCAGAGTATTATTTCTATTTATTCCAGGAGAATATTGATAAGAATTACATTTGTTGCTTTGAAGTGAGAGCTTCAAAGAGAGCTTCAACTCTTTGTTACCGGAGAGTCACTTTTGGTGTTAGAAATGGTAGCATATTATGGAAGTGATTAAAGAAAGAATGATTGTTAGTATACGTTTACTTACCTAATTCCTTTTCACCAAGCAAACTCAATATTGTTGTGACATCTTTTGGCTACTGCACTTCAGTCTCCTTTTCATGCAAGGTTTATGCCAGATAAATGTCATCTTTTGATTTCTGATGGGAATAGTGTTCAGCAAGTGTCTGAAAGAATGTGTTTGAGTTTTAGGTATTTTTGGAAGTTGTTTTGTTGTAGTTTTGTATGTTTGCTTTGGTGGGTTTTTTTTTTCCCCCTTTGGAATGAGGCGATTCCTTGCAAAATAAGACTTCCAGGAGAGCAGGAATAAGGAGTGTTATTTAAAGTCAGTAAGAGTATCACATCGTGTCAGTCAGTACATTTGTGTATTGGTGGAGGAGTATGTTCTGTGTTTTGCTGCAGGCAAGCCAGTGTCGGGACAAGGCATTCAGTTATACTTCTGTGAACTATACTGTTTTGGTGATAAATTACTGGCTGCATGCATATAGAATATTTTTTTTTCTTTTTTTGTCATTGTGGGAATTAATGCATATCATATATAACTAACCTTAAAGCACTGGAAAAAAGACCGCACCAGATTATTTTATATATTTCAGGCATAACTCATGTCAGCAATAATTAAATTTTGAGAGCAACCTTAGCCTTTTTGAACTTAAATAATGAGGGTTATATTATCTTTCTGCAGAATATCCACATATGTGCTCTGGACAATGCTTGAATATAGCCTTGACTTCTGTAGTATAGCAAGCAGCTCTAGAAAAATCAATGCTTTAGTATTTGGAGCTAAATGTTCAGGTGAAAAATGGTTTTAGATAAAATGAACATTTCAAAATTTACTTGTTGTCATTCCTCTGATTCTTCCAGTGTCCCATAAGAAAGAAGTGGCACAGTTTGGGGTGAAATAACTCGATCTAAATGATTTTTTTTTCTTTAGATTACATTTTATTTTGTTGGCCTTTCAAGTAGGAGATGTATTGGTGTGTTAGACTGTTTATTTCCTGAGAGTGACCAACCTATGGAGCATGTGAGAATTAGCAGGATTTAGCAGGTTATTTAACCTACTGCTTGTATTTGCTGGGGATTCAGATGTTTCTGTTCTTCATACAACATTAATTATGCTTTTTACTAAATTGCCTCTCCAAACTAAATAATGGTAGAGAAACGAGCAACTTTCCTCTCCTCATTTGATGATACCACAGTCAAATACATTAGTCCTCAAATCAGTTGTTGAGACATTTGAAAAGAGAGCTTCATTAACAGTCCAAGGGTTATATAAATCATCACTCAGGATTTTCTTGCTGTTCTATCTAAGGAGTTTCTCTGGATCTCTTTGAGTTTATGACCTGGAATTGCAGAATCACTCAGGTGGGAAGAGATCTCAGGAGGTGCGTAGTCCAGGGTCCTCCTGCTCAAAGCAGAGCCAGCATTACGACCATTGCTGTCTGGAGCTGTAAAATCGCTGAGGACAGAGATTCCACAATCTTTCTGGATTCTGAAGCTTTGTTATCCTCATGGTGAATCTTCCCTGCCCACTGCTCTTAATGCAGTTGCAGGCGCCTATTTATGGCAGGGTGTGTATCCATCAGCTTTCCACTATGCACCACCCTGAATAACTTGGCTCTGTTTTCTCAACAGCCTCCCTGTAGTACTGGGGCTCTGCTGCTAAGCCCCCTGGAGCCTTCTTTTCTTCAAGGCTGAACAAATCCTATTTTCTCAAGTCTTGCTTTCTCTAGCCCCTGACCATCCTGGCTGTCTTCCAGTGGATTCACTTGAGCTTCCTGCAATTTTGCTTGTTATGGCCCACTAGGCTACTGGCCTTCATCTTTTCCAGAGTCCCATGCAGGCTCATCTTTAGCCAAACATCCACAAGAGCCCCTCTATCCTTGTCTACAGAGCTCCTAACCAGGCTCTCTAGGCCTAGTGGCAGTGGTAGAAAGGGTCAGTCCATGCAGGACTTGATTCATCCTTGTTGAATTTTGTGAGGTTCTTCATGCAGTATTTATCTATATAACAGTAGTGCATTGATTAATTAATTTGCACTTTGTGGTACAGTGTTTCTTGCAACCCATTTTCACAAAAGAAAAACACCATAGTAAGGTGGACTTAAAGGTCTTAAGTTGTTATGCCATTCTTTGTCTGCGTGGGAGAGGATTACAATGTTGTTGTATGATGGTGCTGAGACCTACCACACATATTTTCTTTAAATTTCATATCATATTATGCATTAACTGTGAAAGTACTTATTTTTTTTTTACAGTATTAAGTGTATTAAGTATTATCATTAAGAGGAGAGAGAAAAATGTCTTGATTGATAAGATATTCACTTGGAAATTAAGAGACTTGTATCTTGTCACAAATTCCTTTACCTACCTTTAACAAAGGTTCTGCTTATATTCCTCAGTTTTATTTTTTTTTTTTTCCTCCCATCAAGCTGTCAGGGCATGACATTTCTCCTGCCTCCTCTAGTGAACACATAGGAGTTAAAGCAGAATATAGAGCCTTGATTCCAGATTTAATGTTTATTAAATTGGTTTGCAAGTTGAGGTGTAAGGTAACAGAAAAATAAATAATGGCATTGACTGAGATGAAAGAACATACCTTTATGCAAGTCAAGGCTATAGAAAACAGAAAAGCAACAGAAAGAGATCTAGAAAATTAACAGAAAAATGAGCTGTTTCTTTTTCTAGCTGGCACTGTGGGACCCTATTAAGCAACATTTGGAAAATATAATAGTCACTGGCAATAAAAACTTCACTTTTTGTAGAGTTTTGTGCTCTTAGGTCTTTCATGGTGTGTCCCATTTTAAATCAGGTTCTACAAATTACAGTTTTATTCCAATTTCCACTTGACCTCAGTAATTGTTATCATAACCAATGGTTTTTTGCTCCATTTCAAAGAATGTCAGAGGTGCTTTTTAATAATTATTTTGATGGCTATCTCTTGAAGTGCTAGATATTTTCACAGAAACATGTGGCCAGGTTTTCTTGCGCACTTGGAAATCTTAGTGCAATACCGAGTCTTTAACCGCTCTTTGCCTTCTGTTCCTTCTTTCTTTATTAGAGACAGTATAAACATCCAGCAGTGTGTTTGTGATGGGTTCTGTGCTGTTGTTAGACATCAAGTCGCTGGTCTACCTTGCAAATTTTGGCCAGTGAGTCTTGCTTAGTCACTTTTTAGTGGAGGCAAATGTTATAACTATATACATTCAGGGATAGGTCAGAACTTGATCCAGGCATTAGCTGCCCTTCAACTCCAGGGTTGACCTATTCAGCCTGGAGTTCCTCTGTGGGACAGGAGGAGGATGTTTTGAACAGAAGATCCATCTGCGTGTTTGCTGCCATTCAAAAGGACCAGAGTGGGGAAAAAAAATGAGGGAGGAGTAAGTGAGGAAAACTGAACTGAGTGGATGTTTTTTAGACATCTAAGTGTTCCACATAAGTGGCCATGTCATCTTGCAGGCATCAACGCTTGCAGAACTGCTCACTGTTTACTTGTAGGACTCTCTGAAGGTGGAAGAGAGTCACTTACTCAGAAAATGAGTGCAACTCTCTTTGAAAGAGAAAATCTTACCTTTAATTGCTGTAGTGCTTGGTTTTCTTTCTGTATCCTGGTTTCTGATTATTTGTCCTGTATGACCTAAAATGATTTGGAGTTTTTATCATTTTATAGGGTGTTTTTAAACCCACTTAGGAGGGGAAGAGATGCTTTCAAATAGACTAATAAAGGATTATGGTTTGAATCAATTCTGAGGTCAGGAGTTAATTCAGAAGCCTTAGAAAAATCTCACAATTGCCATTGCCTACCTGTAAACCAGTATCTCTAAATTGACTTTGGTTTACTGGATATTCTTTTTCTGAGAGCTTTAAAGTGTTGAGTAAGTGAGGAGGCTGTGTTGCTCACTCTCCCAACACTGTATTGATTCAGCAGTATTTCCCTATTTACACAGTGGGCAATTTCAGTTCATTATCCATAACAAGCTTGTGTTTATGCTCTTCCTAGTTAGATATTTTTGAACATATTGGCATCTATAAATTAGAAGCTCTATTTTTGACAGATTGGAAAATGTGTGTAATTTCTGCACACTTTTGTCCCCCACTCCTCCTCTTCTGACTCTGCAGAATTATTTTTTTTTAAAGCAAGTAGTCCTTTCTGTGTTGAAAAGAGAAACAAATAGCCATATGCATTACAGCAATAAACCAAGTGTAGTTGATTTCATTATGTGGGGACTTGGGAAGGAAGAAATGCTGTATCTCTGTTCCATTCCGGGTGGGAATTCAGTTCTGGGAAGATAAAGCAAAAAAATACCAGTGCTTGATACACTCTTTTCTATATTACCTGATTGCCCACCCCTCGTATTCCAGGGATTGTCCCTCTTATAGGACATATAAATTGTTATGTATACCCTTGTACACATGCTGTATTTAATTAACCTTATGTGTTGAAGCAATTTCTGGCTTGTAGAAGAATCACTTGTTTCTGAAACAAAATGGCTGAACAGTGTCACTGTTGACAGTAAAAAAGCCCAAGAGCAGCCAATTGACTCAAAGCCAAATTTGCCTTTTAAAGTCCAACAAAGTATTTTGTGTCAAAGGTAAAACCAGCCGATGCAGTCTTCTGTTAGCACTCAGTGTTTCTCTTTAGATGGAAATAGGAGTGATTGATGAATATAATATATTTCCCTACCAAGGTGAGAAAGGGGGGGTAGCATCTTAATTCTGCTAACATCAGGACCTTAAAAGGGTAGTTGGTACTTATGGTACTTGTGGAAATATAGGGGAAATTTTACAAGGTGTGCTAAGAAAATGAAGAACATGCAAAAATTGACAAGCAAAAAAATCAAGCCAGGTTTGTAGACAATTAATCCTGTAGGCTTTGATTTTGTTAAATTACTTATCTAAAGTCTAGTCCAGGTATATGGAAATACAAGGCTGTAAAGAGCAGCATCTCAAGTCCCTAAGTTTTTCATTTACTTCAAAATATTGCACCCAGAGTCATGGTTGGGTTTTGAAGGTGCCTCTGGAGTCCATCCTTCACCTCACCTCATGTAGTCCAACCTTCTGCTTAGAGCAGGACCAGCTGGAGCTGGTTGTTCAGGTTCGTGTCCAGTTGTGTTTCAGTATCACCAAGGAAACTCACTACCTCTCTGGGCAACCTGTCCCTAGAGATTTGAACCACCCTCACAGTGAATAAGTGTTTTCTTATGTTTAAACAAGGGGTTTTATATTTCCATTTATGCACATTGCTTGTGGTCCCCTTTCTGACAGAGGGGAAGGCCCTTAACTCCCTTGACCTTTTTGCAGTGTTGTGCGTAATACAGCCTAGAACCCTTTGCTTCAAAGGGTAAAATGCTGGCTCATGTTCATCTTCTGGTCCACCAGTACTCCCAAGTCTTTCTCTTTGAATTCTTATGCATTTCATATGCTCTTTTTATGCATTAGTCTTGCACAGGCACGTGTTTGTGAATCAGGCTGAGAGCAGTGTTGTGGGTAAGAGGCCCAGATCCAGACAGGAACTGGGGGGTACTCAGCCCTGCAGGATGTACTTGACAATTAGCATGATTGGGTCCTTAGGAGAGGTCTGGCTTACCAAACAAAAATGCCTCAATGGGCTACTGGTAGCAGTTGCTGCCTGATTTTCTTTATTATCTTCCGTTCTGAATTATTTTTTTAAATGTTATTTTATTGCATAATCCCTGTTCCAATAGTGCGTGTAACATCTATATATGTTTCTAAATTCTGCCTACAAAATATCTGTAAGTTTCATACTAACAAGAGGCTTTGTTAAGCTAAGCTTAAGCTAAGCTCTAAGCTGAATATTTTACAGGAACTGCAGTAGAGTATTAAAGGTTTCAAGCATCAGTTAGTCTGGGGCAGTTACTACTTTGCAGAATGCAGTTATTCTCAGAATTAGATCTTGGAAAGAGTAGTTAACCTAAACAATTTCTTCTGCACTTTTCCTCTTTTCTGAAATGATTTATGCAAATCTTGGTTAAGTTAATTTTAACTGAGTTTAATGTGAAGTTAGAGTATTTTTTACTCAATCATGGTAAGTTCTTTTTTCAGTCTAGTTGAATTTTGCTCTGGGTTACTCAAGCACTTCCTGTCGTAAGATATCAGGGAGTGACTGTGCAAGATCTGTGACTGTTCCTGGTCTTACCCTTGCAGAGGCAGTGTTAGGCTCTGTGAGGTGTAAGAAGACACCATTTGCTCAAAGGCTACTGCTTTCTGTCTTTAAACTATACTTTATTTAAAAGTTTGCATGTATTTTAGGTCTTGAATCCCAGGGATAACACATTCAGTATCTGAGTCCATTAAAAAAAAGGCAAGGAATCTCCTTTCCTGCAATATGATAAATAAGCTTTTCTTAGTTTTTGACTGGGTTAGCATTATTTCTGAGCCCAGTTTTGATGTTTAGCCAGAGCTTGATAAGGAGTTGAGACATCTGACCTTCATCCTTTTAGGGCGGCATCTTAATACATATGTGATTGTGACAGTGATTGTAACTGCTGAAGTTGAAAATTTTGGGGAATTGGGTAATCAGATTAAATATTCTAAACTGAAATTTTGATAAAGCTTCACATACTCTGCTGCCTTCTCTTCGTTAGTGTTCTCTCATTGTAGCTGGCAACAGGGAAGAAACTAAAACAAAGATGTTCTTATTCACATGGCATTAATTGAAATTCAAGCATATGGTGTCAGAAAGGTGACATCTTGCTGAAAGTTCAGGTTTACTTCTGTAAATGAAAATACTGGTACGAAAAGTAACTGTAAAACTATAACTTCATAAATAGTTCTAGCTAAAAAAGGGCATAGATAAAAGGTTGCCTCTGACATTCGATTTTACAAGATTGTATTCTAACTGTGGGTGGTATATATCGTGTTTCGATAAATTAAATTTCCATTAGTATAGTACAGAAAACACTGAAAGAACATAACACTACCTTGATCATAAGTCAAGAAAAGAGTATGATTAAATGCAAGTGTTTAAAAATTGCCATGCAACTATTTACTTTTTGACTCTTTTATGGTTCTGTATTTGACTGATGATTAGATTATATTACTGTAATGGTAAATATTAAGTGGTTTGAGGGTATTGTCTTTTTGCATAAATCTGCAGGTTCATTACAGGAAGAAAATGGGTATGTTTTTAATACAGGGCTACTGCTTTCTAGGATTACCTTTTTTTTTGTTTTTCAAACTCACCCGCTATTATTTGTGTATTTCCATTTAATTTTTATTAGTTGTGTGGCTTTATCTGGCTGTCTTACACACTGAGATTGTGCAGCTTGATGAATTTTTCCATTTCCCATTTTACTGCCTGTTTATGGTGCTTTTGTCAACCCCCATTATGCTAGTCTCACAAACCACTCTTCCTCCGAAAGAGCCAGTCTATAGCTTTAACTTGGGCCATAAATACATACACAGCTGTGCAGATTTTTGTTCAAGCCTTCATAAAACACAGTCACAGCTGCAGGAAGAGGTAAGAGTTGAAATATATACATGAGGGTAGAGGGGATGAAAAAGACATTGGTGAGATGGAAAAGAAGAACTGATGGGTTGAAAATAAGGTATTCAATGTTTCAGCTGTTTGTCTCTTTTATTCCTTTAATTGATGTCTTGGGGGCTTGGTGACAATATAGTAAATCAATGCTTTTGTGTAGGAAGCAGTTTTTCTCCTTACATGTAATTTTATGATTTTGTAAATCTAACAGACTGTTAAGTGGATTTAACAGACTGTTAAATCTGAGGATAGGAAGATATGTAGGTAAATTAGACACAAGTACAAAATGAAAGTTGTTACAAATGTGCTGATGATCATAATTGTGAAAATAAAGGGAAGTGACCATGACAATGACAAACATAATGCAACAGACCATTTTCAGTATCACCTGTTCATATTTTTCCTGGGTACATTATTATGCGGTTTGGTTTGCTGTGTTAGCTACAGGATATTCTTCAAAGATTTCCTGGTATAGGTCATGACAGACTGAAAGTGATGAGTGAGACAGATGGAGAATGAAAGGTTGAGGTGGCAATAAAGCAATGAATGTAGATTTCTGCTCAGCGTCATGTTAATGCAGATGTTTATTTAAAAAGTAAATAAGACCTAGAAATGATTGCAGGTGAGTAATTTTTTGTAATATATGTTACTTATCAAATGGTCTTTAAATTATTTCAATAGCCATTGGGGTTTTCAGTAATTTAATAAGTCATTAAGTGATTGTTTTAAACCTGATGGCCAAAATAAATAGAAACCTGTATTAATTTTAGGATGATATTTTCTGTGTTTGTTTGCATTTATGTCATCTATTAATGTGAACAATTAAACCTGTGAAGCATCAGTCCTGCCTGTGTTATTGTAGCACACATATGTGAAGTTCTGCTTGTTCTGTTTTAGCAGCTTGTTGGAATGTATCATTAGACAGTAATAGATAGTCAGCTTTCAAACTGCTACTGGTATGTTCTTCCTGACTAACAGGCTAATAGAGTGTGTAGAGATTCATGTGGGAAAGGATAAACCTACATTGTAATATGCAAGAAATTCTGATTTAAAAGAGCTTGCGCAAGTTGCCAAAACCCCCACAATGAAGAGTTAACAGTTCCTACTCATCTGCAATGAAGTCTATTCTAAAGACTTCATTAAAGATGGAAGCTACAGATGGCAAATTATGGTAACTGTGAAGTAAGTTTCCACAGGGGCACTTGGAAACCTTGTAGTTTTCATTTTTTATCTGTGAAAGTGATGGTCAGTGTCAACAAAAAGCATTTTGTTTAGTTGGTTTATTTTTTTCATGATTTCCTATTCTTGCTTATGGAATTTTTTGGAGAGTATGGGCTGTTGTTGTTTGGTGGTGTTTTTTCCCAACTGCTCTGTCCAATAAAATTGGATTCTTGATGAAATTATTATCATTGTACAGCTGTTAATGTTTCAACGGTAGAGATTTTCCCAATGGTTTACTGAAGCTTCTCAGGTCTAGAGCAAAAGAAAAAGGGTTGTATATTAAAGCCCTATATTTTTATTAGTTAAGAAGGGGTTTGCCATTTATTCTTTCTGGAATTGGAGTGCTTTTATTTCCTGAGAGTTTCCTGTTTGAGTCTGGATTTTTACTTGTACAGAAACTGTGATATGCTAAATTAGAAGTGCTGCTTCCTAGTGGAGTAGTAAGTCAACAGGATTGTGTATAGGAACAGGGTGTTCAATTAAAACTCAGACTTTATTGAGACCTTAGTCCATGAATCACACTGTCTCTGTGTCTCGTGCCAAAATGCTTTTAAGATCGATTGCCACTGGTTTAACATGAAACCATGTTTCATGACTGGCTTGCAATTCTACTGCTCTGGAACAGGTTTTGCTGCTGTGGAGTGACTGTCAGGGTGTGCAGCCAGCCCTAAGAACTCTTGGGGTTTGTGTAGGGCTCCTGCTTGGGAATGCCTCTGGGTCTTTGGTGCAGCACTCCATATTCATAGTTTAGAATATTTGATCTGTTATTCATACTGCTTCTCTGTTTTTTACTGGATTCTTTCCCCTCTGAGCCCTCCTGAGGGCATTATGCTGCACACAGAAAGTATTTGAGAAGGATGGACAAGAGGTCAGACTGGTACTCCTGTGCTTGATGGAGCATGATGCCTTTTCTATTGCAGGGCCTGAAGGCAACAGGACCATCTTTTTGTGGTCATGCTAAATATTTCTCTTGGAGGAAAAGTAATTTTCAAATGAGATATTATCTCAAAATATTTTAGTTCATACTGTGTGTTTTTTTTTTTCCTCCTTTTGTAGTTATTACTTGATGCTGAAGGATTTCCTAATGTAGATTAGAAAAGGGCAACTTGTGGATTGTGTTTGAAACTTGGATGTGGCAGGAGTCTGAACATAAGTGGACAAGTAACAATTGAGAACATCAATGAGCAGAAATTCTTATGTCTTGCAGGGTATGGTGATTCAGTAACAAATATAGATAGCTCACAGTCAACAGAGCTTCATCAAAAACTTAAATGCACTTAAATGAAGCCTTACAACTCATAAAAGGCTAAGCTCAACGTTGCATCAGCGATGAAGAGATGTTTCAAATCTCTCTGTCTCATGTATCGAAGTTGCAAGGTATTTACTCTGATATTAATACAGACAGGCAACTACGAAGTATGTGGAGTATGATAATAACAACTTCAAAAAAAAAGAAAAAAATTACATTCAGATTATATTTGTATAGACAATTTTGTAATAGAGAAGAAATGAAAAATCTGAAAGGAGTGAAAAATATAATACAAATTCACATAAGTGAAACTGACAATTTAGAAATTGTCTTCAATACATACTTGCCCTTAATTTAATACTTATTTGGAAGCATGTTGCCGTGATCTTTTTGTTGTTGTTGTTGTTCACAGTTTGCAACAGAAACAAGCAAAATTTTGGAGACTAGAAGCTATTACGTGCTTTAAAATCTTATATAAAAGTAGTTATATTAGTTGTAATGGAAAGAATAATAGAGAGATTACTGTGGGTTGCTTGGATCTGCAATCCATTTTTGTCTTTGGAAGCCTTAAATTTTGGAAAATTACATATTTCAGTTATAATTGACTAATTAGTAGGCATTTAATTTCAGTTTTCCCTGTGAATATATTAACTTCCTATAGATTTTTCTTAAATCACTTCAAATTTCTCACTGCCTGCAAACTCTGTGCATTTTAAAGTCAGCTGGCAAATTACTGAGCAAAGGATTCTTGTACGTTTTTTAGATGGCCTGTCAGAAGAAAGGGCCAAACATCATGTGGTACTGGATCTTTGTGCAATTCCTAGAACAGTTGTGGAGTCCAGGTTTAACATCTGATAACCTTTGTTTGTGTGGGTTCTGTGAGGCATTTTCCACAGGTGAAACTAAGATTTCAGTTTAGTTCACAAATATTATTTGGTGTTTGCACTAGTTGGGATTGTAGTATAATCTTGCCAAAGAACCTGACGTCTGAATGAGACTGAAGGCTGAGTTGTGGCAGTGCTTCCCTAAGAGTTGCTTTAGGTATGTCTTGTGTGTGTTGGTATTTCAGAGAAGTCCTACAACTAATGCCAACAGGGAAAAATGCCTTTTATTTGCATGTAGAGGATAAAATGATACATTTTGATATCTTACTTTTCAAACCAAGCACACAACATTGCTTATTCATGTAGAAAGCTTTCCATGTTTACTTTATAGTTCAGTACCATGTTCATATTTTGAAGAAGTGACTTTATAGATGTCTTTTTATAGACATCTTTCATGTTCATATTTATAGAAGTGACTTTGTGTAAAATCCACAAGTGCATGCAGTACATATGTCCGTGTTAAAAGAAAGTACCATTCAAGGCACTGCAGTAACAGTGGTATGTCATTAGCAAAACTCACATTTATTTATTCTCATTGTCATTTTGCAGATTTCTATTTAACAAGTAAGCCATCATGGTGATTCCATCATGAAAGTAACAGAGGATCGTTTGGAGTTTAGTGACTCAGAGAAGCGACCTTGCTGCTTTCCACTCTTGTGATTTTAATATAAACTTTATTGATACAATAGCATCAGTGATGGATATGCTTTCCTAAAAGGTATACTTTGCTAAAGTACAGAGTCCCTTAGCACTGAGTGACCTAGAAGTCATTCTTCCAGTCTCTTCAGCCATCTGTCCCTGGAGCTTAGAAACAGCTTGAGATGCTCTTGTTTAACCCCATGGTGGGGATTTGTCAGTGCTCATTATCTGGACTTCTTTGGAGTGGGGGAAGGGTTTTTTTTTGCGTTTTCTTTGGTAATAATATTTATTGAAAAAAATGTGCTCTCATCAGGAATAGACAATGTTCTGCAACTCGGTTGTTGGTGGTGACAGCTTCCCCTGTTCTGCCTGTAGAAAATTCTAGAAGGATAACTTTTTAGTCTGTCAGCTCACTAGTTATTTCATAAAGCACACCTCAGTATTACTGATGTTTATATGAAACTACACTTTTATTGGTATGTGAAATGAGTCTAGGAGGAGTAGCTTGTAATAATTTCCAGGTTATTCTTTAGGAAGTGGGCTGGAATGCAGCAAGTGAAAATTATTTGAAGTTTTTTGTGGATGGTTTCATAAAGGTGGGTTGACTTTCACATTACAATTGAATGAGTCTTAATGCTTCCTTAATGCATTGGGTATTTTTGATAATTGACTTTAAGAAAATCTTTTCAGTTATATCTACCTATCCTAGTCAAAATCTTTTTTTTCTTCTTGTCAAGCTAAATGGCTGAATAGAGACCTTGCGAATATTTTGAATAGATCAGAAAATTTTGCTGCTGTTTAGCCAACAGCTCTAATTGATCTTCTTGCTTTAGTGGCTCACCTTTGGGGTGGGACATTGGAAATTTTTCTGGTGGTGACTCATCCCAAAATTCCATTTGAAAGCCTCCAAGCAATCTCACATTCTTTTGTGATGTTTGAACTCCTAAAACTGTGAAAAATAATGAAAAGAAATTATAAGGGAAGCTGATGAAATGAAGCAGAAGGGAGCAATAGGCAGTTCTTTCCACCTATTCTATGTGTAGGCTGAGACTGGGGTTCAACATGTGGTCCAATTTACTTGTCTTTTCTGCTGCTTCTGTTCTGCCACCTCATTATTTTGTGGTTGGGAGTTACAAATGGGTACATCCTGTATGGAGTCAAAGATGTTCTCTTCCAGTAGTGCAAGAAGAAATTGTATTGTTGAGACATAAAATTATGATCATAGCTTAAATACATGTCCTTTTTTCACTTGGAAAATCCAGCTTGCAAATTTATTAGACCATTTCCTTCCCTCTGTCAGAAAACAAAAATTGTGTAGAGATGGGTACTTGGTATTAAAATGCTTTAAATGCTTAGTTAGTCAACTTAAAGGATCATACTTTAAATAAATTGAGTGAATTTCTGCTGTTCCTATCTGAAGAACTCAGGTAATTTAAGTAAGTTTGAGATGCCTACAAGTTAGGGTTTTCAGGAATGTGTTTATTGTCCTCTTTTGTTTTTAATGTTGCATCTTTTTGCCTCTGGTTAGTCTTGATCTGAACCTGTGCTCTCTTCACCTGCTAGGCTGCTTTTTCTCTCTGGTGAAGGCTCTTGTTATGCTTGGAAGTCTACAGGGTGGCACTGCTATTCCAGTCTTTGGCACTGTGTGAGTGTGGCAATGGTGAGGAGAAAATTTCCGTTTTTTTTTTGTTTGTTTGTTTGTTTGTTTTTTTTCACAGCAGGCACTTGACACCTAGAACTGAATCACATTTCTGTTTGTTTGAGTTTCTTTTCAGAGATAATTAAAGTATAAAACCGTAAATCTAGTTTTGTCTATTTTTGGTAGGAAAAAGAAATCCAATGAGTTTTTGAAGCTGTGTTGAGAGAAAAAGAAAAGATAATTTCTTTTGATAAAACCTTTCCTACTTTAATACCAGTACATGTAGAATATCCAGCCTAAAATGAAATAAAACTCACCTAGTAAAAATTTGAGAATTAAATCAATTTTAAGTATAGAGGAGAGACAGCAGTTTTGCTTAGTGAAATATAACATTCACCTTTCAGTAGACAAAACCCCTCAAAATAGTTTCAAAATAGATTTTAATAGGAAATGTTTTACTCAGAGTCGAAGCCAAGCACTGATATGTTGGGATAGTCTATGAAAAGCAGTTTGCTATCAAAGCTGTTGCTCGATTCTTGCTTCAGCCTTTTCTCTGATGGTTAGGAATAGGAGATCATCCTATAATAAATAGGAGGGCTCAGAGAGTCACTGTGAATTATTGGCCTACCCCAGTTTTAAAGGTTTTGCAAGTTATTTTATGATAACACAAATGACTTTTCTGGATGCATACATGACTGCAAAACCAACACACACTCTCTCCATGTCTGTAGTCTGAATAGCTCCTTTTAAACTTTGATGTTCTTTTAAAACCCATCAGTTCATGTTTCTCTTAAATGTAAGTTGATGTGTGAATGAAAACCTTGGCTTCCACTAATCTCCATATTTTAAAAAATCACATAGCAGTCAAGTCTGTAGCTTAAAGAAATGAAGCACCATCAAAAAGAAGTAGAATTATCTGTTACTGAAAATATGGCAGCAGCATCCAACTTGTAGTAGGCAGACACACCTGTTCATTCACACATTTACTATCACAACTCCTGAAGAATTCTGCTTCTCTCAGAAGATCTATATATACAGGTTGTTATTTTTTAACGTGTGTGGTTATATATGAGTCAAGGTAATTTTTGGTGAGTTTTTAATATCATGACCTGTTTACTTGCATCCAGTGAAAATTAGATGATTCACTCCTTTTAAAAAATAAAAGCGAAATGAAAGATGCATTTATTTCTGTTCTGTGGAGAGCAACAGTGCTATAAAACTATGTCCATTTTATGTAAGGCAAAAGTATCAAGGAAATTACTACTCCATTGTATGGAACCTATTCTGCATTAGCAGAGTACTTTTTATTTAGTCCAATGCCAAATCAGATTTTAAGTAACATCTCAAGGGTAAATCTTCATTAAAATAGGAGGATTAAACCATCAAAAGTTCTTCCAAATTATGTGAGCCTCTATGACACTCTGGTTAACTGGATTGAATTCATGTTGGAGGCTAGCTTTTTGTCCTTCATCCTGTATATTAAAATCACAGAGTCATATTATGGAAACAGTAGGACTGTGTCTCATTCCTATATCTCAGAAAGGATGAACACAACATGAAAATTCCTCTTCCTGGCTTTAGCCTTCATTTATTCAAGGCTTTGAAGGTGTATTTGGAGAGTGGGTTGGGGCAGGGTGGCAGAAGACAGTCAAAATTACTGTAAATGTACTTGTAGAGAGAGAGGGAAAAGTCCAGGCCTTCAAGTTTTGATGTTAGGATTTGTTTGGTTTGGTTTTTTTATATAAAAGAAATTAACAAGGTTTGATTGTTACTTACTGCTCACTACTCTGGGCTGTGTTGAGACATCAGCCTTATGGTATGATAAATTTATTCTAAGAAGTCAAACTAACTGGCATATCACTGCTGTGGTTATTTACAAAATAATGATGGAGGATCTCTTACTAATGAGTTTGTCAGTCTCACTAGGGGAAGTAGAGGTTCATATTTTGTTTTGTGAGAATCACGTCAAGGCTATGTGTGCATGAGCGATTATTACTGGGGTTTTGAAATACAGTTCTGAATGTGAAACTACAAAGGTGTAGAAGTCTCTGCTTCCTCCTTTGTGAAAATAAACTCCTTGATTTACTTTTTTCAAAAAATGTTTCGTTTTCAGCTAGTTAACCGCAACAAAATACTTAATCACTTTTTTTTTTTGTTTGTGAAAGTTCATGCCATGCAAATGTGGACAAAAACTGGTGATCCCCAAGCTGTTGTCTGTATAAATGCTTTTGAAGGTACTGCTAAAAAACTCACCGAAATCATTGAAAAAGCAGCTGGTGAAAGCCTGTGTGAAAATCTGGGCTACTAGAGTCTTTGCTTTGAACGCTGATGTTTGCTTCATCACAGAATAAAGCAACATTAAGGGCGATGTTGTGAACAGAGGGAATGTCCTTGCAGTCTGCACGATTATTTTGGCAAAAATGCCAGAAGTGCAGTACTAGGTTTTCCTGCATTGAGAAGGGTGCTTCTCTGCCTCACTGCTGATGTAGCCAATGGAAGCTGCAGAAGAGACTTCTCTAAGCTTAGGTTCCTAGTACCTGAGATAGCTAGTAATGTGTATGATGGTGCACCCATTATTAGAGCATTTTAACAGTTTTGTACATGCTTTTTTCCAGCTGTGTATCCAGGGATACTGGCTTGTGTGCGTGTGCAGTCTTCATCTTTAGACATCTCAGTGATGTTTATACTTGCAGCAAGAGTACAAGACTGTTCAAGTGTTGCACGTTATCTACATTTGAAAAAGAGCCAAAGTACCTAGAAGTGATATAATTATCAGTGCTCAAGAAATATTCTAGGACGTAGATATATAGAGGGGGAGAGAGAGAAAGGTTCAGTGACATTATCAAATATCTGTCAGACCTTTTGGGCTTTATGTCATCTCAATAGAACTGTAAGTATGTAGGCAAAGAAAGAAAGCATGTTTTTCTGGGTTGATTTCTATCTGTAGGTATAAAAGAACTGGTATTTATGAACTGTCTATTAATTGGACTATAATAAAATGCTGTTCTAAAAAGGCTAATATCATAAGAAGTTCTCTCTTTAAGGTGTTAACTGCTTCATTTATATGTTGGCAGAGGGAATTCCTCTCTTTTCAGCTGAAAGTAATGCAGGAGCCTTGTGGTGGTGGAGTTTGATTGGTTTGGGAGTTTTTTTGGTTTGCAGTTTGTGCTTAGTTCAGAAAAATCTGCATAAATACATTATTTGGAATGGCTCCTAAAATTCTCTGTTGAACCTTGCAGGAGAGAAGTTTGCGTTTGCATGCAAACAATGTATTCTTTTTCTGCACCTCTTCCCTTTTTCATGAACCAAAATAAATACCAATGCAACTCTGATGACTGACAACTGTTCCTCAATGGAGGATGCAGTAGTTTTGATTTTGAATTAGTCACTAAATATAAGCTTTTAAAGATTGCATGCTATTTATATATATTGTTATTTGTTATTTTAAAAAGTATCTCAAATTATAAATGTAACCAGTGAAATAATGAACTGTAACCTGTGTGAAATTAGGATTGAATAAACCCAGCTGCATAGCAAAAGAAAAAAGTAGCATTCTGTGAGAAAGTGGTGTGTCAAGGGATCTATTCCTGCTGAAAAGATGAACAATGTAATAAAGAGCCAGGTAGAACATAAAAAGATAAGCTGCCAAGATCTGAAATAAAAAGGTGATAATTTTAATGGAGTTTGGACAGAACTTCAAGTTTGAAAAATGTGCTAATAGTTTGCAGATGTGCAGAGATTATGGGGATTTAAAAAGCAAGGTGAGCTGGTATAAAATCAAAGGAAAAGATTCTTGCAAAGTAGAAAGTGAGCTACTATGTCTAAGGAATATGAAACTACCATTGTTGTCTTTGTAAATTAAAAGATGCAGCCTGATAGCAAGTTTCATTTGGGAAAGAAATATCTGTATGTATTAGAGGTTGATTGGGGAAGCTGTGACTTTACTGTGTCAAGGGAAAAGCAGGTGCATGGAGACACATTTTTGCTACCTGAAGTGACAAGGTCTTGGTCACTTGTAGTGACTCTTTTCCTCAAGGAAATAGTACCAGGGCTACTTGGAGAAAAATAAGTCTGTGAAATGTTTAAGAGAAAAAGACAAGCAGAGAGGTTAAGATATTGGTAACTATTTTAAGTTATTATTATTAATAAGAAATGTTCCCCTTGACTAAGGGTGAAACCAAGAGGTAGGGGAATATTTTGGGGCAATAGTAGATCTTATATTTTCTTCTGGAATATTGGTTAAATCTCATAAGATCAGAAAGTAAGAGACCTATATTTGTATGCAGAGGTCAGCATGCACTTCCTCCCCACCCTCAAATTTGCATGTGTTCTCCTCTGTTCTTTTTTTCTGGAAGATACTTAGAGCCTAAACTCACATAGGAAGAATTCAGACATGGATAATGCAAGTGTCCATGCACCTGCATGTGTTGTGTCTGGTGAGATATTGATTGTAAATACATGGGGGTTTGTGTGTTTGTGTGTGTAGGTGTTTCTTGGGTTTTTTTGTTTGTGTTGTTTTTTGGTTTTGTTTTTTTTTTTTTTTTGTGGTTTTTTTTTTTTTTTTGGTGGAGATTTTTCCTTTTTTTTTATTCTTAGCTCAGTCTGTTTGAGGTAGACTTAACACCTTCATTTGAAATATGGAAGCCACAGTAATAAATGCAACCACTTCTAAAATCCCTCTTTATATTTCTGTGGGACCACAGAAAGTGACAGACCCAAAGAACTTTCAAACTCATGCAGTGCTGCCACATGACCAGTGTAGAAGGGAATACAGCTGACGTTGCCCTTGGTAAGTAACAGCTTTGTTAATTACCCAATACAGCCTTGCCCCTGATGAGTCACAGCTATAGCCNTTTCATGCTGGGATAAACAAGAAGTCTGTGTCTTGGCTCATTCCTACCTTCTAACAAGAGGGCTGCTGCAACACACCCAAGTTCTGTTTGGTTGTCTCTGTCCAAAGGTTCTCATTGCATTTTAGGGTCAGCTGTTTTCATCTTGCTTCTAACAACGCTTATGATATCATTGACTTTTTCACTAAAACTATATCCCACTTTAAGGGGGCTGGGGGTGTGCAAAGGGATGCCTGGCCGTGCACATGGGGTCTTTGCATCTTAGATTTGCATCAGTCTCAATAGCAATCCTCAGACTGCAGTTACAAAAGCAGACTTAGCAAAACAAGCTCGTGTGGTGCTTTCTGCCAGCTGAATTTCCTGAGGTAACAATGAGCAGTTTTTTGAGTAAAAGCTATCCCCAAAAAATCATTTCATGTTTCTGGTATATTTTTTTATATTACACATTAAATCCTAAACCGCATTGTCATGCCATCTGTCAGAACTCTTTGCAGTATTGGGCTGAAAGAATAAGCTTTTTCAGTAGGTAATGGAAATTCAGTTCTTCCAGACAGGAAATATCGTTGAATATAACTTGGAAAACAAGTGGAAAATTTTGCTCCTAGTACCAAATGGCCTGGCTATACATATTGAAGCTTTCACTGTTTCAGTCTGTTACAGAGAGAAGGCAACTTAAGTTCTGGGGTGTCTGAAACAGACTTAAGAATATAATGATGTTATTTTATTGCAAAGGTTACCTTTAAGTGCAGTATTTTTTAGGTGGTTAAAAACGCTCTGTTCTGGAACACAAGACTTTTCTTACCTCCTCAGATCACTTATTTCTAGTACTGTAGCAAGGATGACTGGCCCCAGCATCAGTGCAACTTAACAAGGAGAGACTGTGTGATTGTTTTTTGATGTATATTTAAAAGAAAAATCAAACAACAAAAAGCTTTTGGTTACCTTTTCTGAGAATTGTTTTGATGAGGAGAAATTGTTAATGAAAGCAGGTATCTCTGATAATATCCCAGTTGAGAATAACAGCTGTGTTAAATCCAGTTTCTCCATGTGTTAGTGAAGTTGCCTCTGATCATTAATGAAATCATTGTTTAAATCCTCTCCTATGAGGAAAGGCTGAGAGATTTGGGTGTGTTCAGAGTGAAGAAGAGAAAGCTCTGGGAAGACCTCCCAGCAGCCTTCTAATACTTGAAGGGAGTCTATAAGAAAGATGGGAACAAATTTTTTAGCAGGGCCTGTTGTGATGGAACAAGTGGGTTTTAAACAGAGTCAATTTAGGTTGGATGTAAGAAAGGTTATTTGCAATGAGGGTGGTAAAACACTGGAGGAAGTTGCTCAGAGGGGAGATGGATGCCCCATGCCTGGAAACAGTCAAGGTCAGGTTAGACAGAATTCTGAGCAGCCTGCTATAGTTGAAGATTTCCCTGTTCTTTGCAGGGTGATTTGACTAGTTGGCTTGTAAATGTCCCTTCCAACCCAAACTACTCTGTGGTTCTATGAAATCAAGTAAAGGGGAGATTGTTTGCTACTATCAGCCAGTGTTTTCCTGGAAGTCTTCATCTTTACATATATGAGCCATCTGTTATAGACTTTTTCCTATTTTTTTTTCTGGTGCTTCTTCATTTTATTTTGCTTTCCTTATCTTCAGAGATCCCTTTCTTTCTCGTGTGCTTTCACATAAACGTCATGCTTTGGATCTTTGGGCAGTTTCACATTTGTCTTCAGTTTGTGGTACCAGTTGTCTGGCTCAGCAGAATTGTTAGATTTGTTGGAGTCTGAGTAGTTGCTAGAGCTCTAGCATTTCCTCCCATAATTGAGTATTACTTCTATTTTAAGTCAGGTGAAAATTACACTTCTCTTACGATATGCACTACTAGGCTTTTGGTTCTCTGAACTCTTGCAGTTCTTATTTGTGCTGGATATCTTTCCTGGTACATTATTTGGATTATGCCTCAGTGCCAGTGCAACTTTATAACCTCAGTTAAGGAATTAGAAATAGTAATAGGGAGCAGCATTTCCCCTGCATGTTCTTTCTTTCATTCACTGACTTGAATTCTGCTGTAGCTGAGAAGAATGCATGATGTTAACAAACTAAGCTTGAAAATCAATGGGTTGCTCCATCTGCACAATGTGCACTTAAGTGTGATAAGAAATGAGTCACTCACACAAATTTGTAATTGTCCCACATAGGTGGAGGTGCACAGTTGTGCTTGCCTGCTTCCCTCCCCTTAAATGGTGAATTTCCTGGGGAAAAACAAAAGGCATTTTGTTAATTTGATGGCTATGCTTACAAACCAACTGTTGTCAGTTTTTATGGAACTGTTTGCAGTAAAGGATTAGGGTATTGTGCTTATGGTTTGTCAGGCACTTAAAAAAATGATGGCCATGTGCATTGAGGTGTGTAAGGGATTCATATTAGCAACAAAAGCAGCAGAAATGAGAATGAGGAGTTTCTTGTTTGTTCTTTTATCGTAACATTAATTTTGGCAGTGAACATCTACTCAGGATTCCCTGCAGCTGTGGTGCTCTTTGAGGAATAAATAAAAGCATCAGGAGAAAAAAATGGTCTTCTTCCTCTCCACCTGGCTATTCCTATTCTCTGTGTTTGTTTTGCTGCAGAAACAATGATTTTTGTCAGAAGAGACTGAAATGGGTTGGGATTTTAAACTTCTGAGCTTTCTCTGTTGTATTCTTGTTTGGCTACTCTGTGTTATGACCCTGGTCTGTGGTGGGAACTGTTACAGCTTGTGTTAGTAGAGTTCACCCTTGATACTGACTTGGTCTAAAAAACACTGAAAAATAAATGTCAAGTCAGAATTTCCATTCCTCCACTCCCCTACTATCACCCCTTTTAAGAACCTGGACTTATTAATGCTATTTTATAAGGAAAGCCACAGAACAAGGGATCCTGATGTACTGAAATTTCTTTATGAAATGCATAACAGGATGCCTACAGAGTAGAATCTGAGAATGTATGATGATATATGTTTTAAGAAACAACTGTAAAAATAGAAAGGTATTTAGGGTGTTGAAGCCTTTTATTTATTCAATAATTGGTCAATGCCATGGAAATCAAGTAAAAGCAATGGGATGAGAGAGTTGCAGCCTGTTGGGAGAACATCTCAAAACAGATATATCTGTTATTAGAGAGAGGTAGCACCCCTCGTATGCCTCTTCATTTTTTTGTTGTTCACCTGTTCATGATGTGTTCAATTCTCCACTAGGGGACTCCGCCCAAAAATGAGAAAAAAATATTTCAAGCACGTCATATGATGCTGTGTAAGTTAAGTGCTTGCTACGGTATGACAGGTTTGTAAAAATGAAAAATAATAAGAAGAAAATGAGATTTGCATTTAGGAAAAAAGATAACCAAGGATAAATGGGAGTAGTTTTGTTCCGTTTGGGGTTTTTAAATTTTTATTTATTTATTTATTTTTATTCTTCTGAATTTGTTAAAATTATTTCTTTGTGAGTTATAGACTATCATTTCTGAGGCCTACAGACTACAATTTCCAGCATCTTGCTGCATGAGGTTTCTGATTTTTTTTTTAATTTACTTTGTTTGTGCTATAGAACACTTAAAATCACTTTGCTTTATAAAAAGATATGAGCTCCAATACTGTCTTTTGGCTCCTGAATTTGATCTTACTGTGTTTTTTTGTAGCACTTTGAGGAGGAGTTAAATTGTTTTGAAAGCTTCTTTTCCCATTGTGGATGGATCTGGACACATTTATTGCCAAAGGAAAATCCTAAGTGTAGCTATTTAATCTGTGGCTTTGTAACTGCTGTCTCCTCTTGGATATCTTTCATCAAGGCACAAAGATCTCAAAGCAATTTTTAAGCTAGTGTAACTCCTGCAAGACTCTGAACTTTATTACTGTTATCAATAGGCAGGGCTCAAACTGGTTCAAGAACTTGCTGGAATCCCATCCCCTTGTATTAATAATAGTACAGACAGAAATGCATATTTATTAGACTTTTTTTTATGCTGTTGGGCTAGCAGTAGTATTAGCCATGGAGCATTAATGGCACGTGGAGGTTCTGTTTTTTCTTGACTTTGTACTTCAGACAGAAGGTAAGGAACTGAAAGGGCACACCTTTACCATTTTACCATTTTAGTGTTCCTTTCCTTTGATGGAAGTGTTGCTGGTGGCATCATTCCTGTATGATTCATCAATGCTGGTATTTTTAGCTACTTTTGAATGCTGGACAGGACAATGGAAGTGTGTTACATTGAAAGATGAGGTCTAGGAAAAGGATGTATGGAAGCCCTTTGTGGGGAAGAACCTAGAAGCAGTTTGGTCTTTGAGACATGGTTAAGAAAACAGTAGTGGATCAGAAGGGGCTTGGGGGCTGATTTTTCTACTGTAGGATGGATCATTCTGTATGAGAACTGTGAATTTTTCAAACAGTGAAAAGATAGATTCTGTATATTCAGAGTTACTTAGAATCTCTGAAAGATGTCAGTGTACCTTTGGTGTAAAATTGACAGTGTAACAATCACATCTTATAATGGTAATTCCAAGTAGGAAGCTTGGAATTTGCTTTGCGTATTGCCCACGTGGGAGAGGAAGATTGCAGAAAATTAACCCTACCTCAGCCCAAAACACCACAGTTATAAATGTGGCTCAGCCAGGAGAGTTCTGACAGCCAGCTGAAAGAGCAACTTGTGTGTTTAAGCCTAAGGGAACTTAAATCTCAGTCTTTCTGTGGATGATCTGGGAGAGCAACAGCAGCAAAACAGCTTGCCATCTTGGCAATGAGAGAACTTGACACATGAGTTGAAAAGCTCCTACTGTAGGAAGAAGAGTTAAAGGTTCTTAGACATCAATGTTGTGCTTGACTCAGTGCTTTAAGGTTTTTTTTAACAGTAGTTGTTTGTGTCATTTGCATTTTTATCTTTCACAACCAGAGGGAGGAGAAATCTGGTTTTCCTCAAATTGTAAGATATTTACCACAAGTATATTCTAAGGTATGGTTTAGTCACATTATTGAAGCCATTTCATAGATGACTATTTTAAGCCAGCTGTAAATACTCTATTGTGTGACACCTACTAATAGTGAGTGAGTCACTCAGCTTTCAGTCCTCAGGCCAGTCCTGCAGTTGTGTTGGGATTTCAAATAATTGTGTAAGTATGCAATTATGCTGCCATTGGCTCTGACCCCTTCATTTCTCTACTCAGGTTTCTGGGGTGGAATTTATATGTTTGTTTCTGATAGTTGTCTTCCAAAGCTGGCATGTGTTTGATCAGAGTTGCCTCTCTGATGTCAAAGTGGCCAGAAGAGGAAAGAACGAAGTAAAGTGATTTGAAGACAATCTGCCCAGATGCTTTTTAGTAACAAGAAATTGTAGCTTTGTGCCACAGCTGAGCAAGCAGCAATACTGGAGAAGTGCTAAATCTTATCAAACATTTTAATGGTTTCCAGACTGAAAGCTGTGAAAGCAATCTTCTAAGGTAATGAAGAATGCTTTCTACTAGATACTTGGCATAATTTTCTTCTTACCAGCCTTCCATTGTGGGAAGTGTTAGCCTTTCTCAGTGTTGCACGTAGCCTTGTCAAGCCCACAGTCACAGAGCTGTAAAAATTAGGGTGATCAAAATTTTTATTAATCTTTTTCAGCTATAGAATCTCAAGGTTGAGTTAAGTTTAGGTATCCAGCACAACAGAGGCTCCTAAAATTTTCTCTAAAGCCTAGTCTCAGCAGAGAAAAATCCCATCAGCCCTGTCATCCTTGGTAGTTTATTTTCAGTGATGGAAGTCCTGCCAGTTTGAGGCAATCCAAAGTAGATGAGCTAAAGGCACTTCCTGCCTATAGAAATTGGAAAAAACTGACCAAGTAGTTGCTGCACATTAAGTGAATATATGCTAATTCTACCCAGAGGATGTTGAGATGGCTTTGCCTCATTGCACATGCCTAGTTTTTCTTTAGGGGCTAGCTTTTAGTGTGCTTGCTAACCTAATTCTCTAACTCTCAAGAAAAAAAAATAGGAAGAAAAAGAACCCTCACAAATTTTGAAGTAGATGTTTTGGTGCAGTGCTTGTAGCTGTCACCAAAGCTTTTACACAGTTAGACTCATTTGGTTTTTTGTTAGTACTGTGAGGTTTTTTGTACATTTTTTCATTACATGAGGCATCAGAGTTTCACATTGCTTAGATGCCATTAGTTTGCACTGACAGTGTTCAAGTACATTGCCAAGAACCGTTTATTTTCTCCTTATTTTGTAGAAAAGAAAAGTTACATGGTAAATTGGTGGCAAATATTTGCTTGAATAAGCACTGGAGATCTGTCGACATATCAAATATAACTGAGTCTGCAATTACAGATACAACACAGGTACACTTACTTCACAGCCTGTTTGTAGTAGTGTGGTGACAACTAAAAGGACAGGCAATACCCTGGAATGTATTTATTGCACTTGTTACAGTGGAGATCTGCAGTTCTTTGGTGCCTGCTGCAGAGTCCTAATTTCAGTGACCTCAGCACTCATTCTAGACATCTGCCTGAATGTAATTCTGGGGGAAGGTGTTTGCTTTGGTTTTCTTGGTGATTCTGTTCTTGGTGTGGTTTTCTTTACTGTGAAAAGCCTTCTCTATTCTGTGACAGCAACGCAATAGTTTAATTGTCAACAGAATTGCTGTGACTTAGTTTTTAAAATTAATTCCTAAGAAAACAAGAATAAAACAAAGAGGACTTAATAAATTTGCATATTTAATTTTAATTTTTATTCTGGTTTCTAAGCACACTTTCTACTTTGTGGCTGAAAGAGATTGGTGTGTATGAACATGTGCACCTTTGTGTATGTGTCTATATAAATCAGATAAATATAAATATAAATTGCAATATTTTTAATGCTTGATATATGCCTTTAAGCAAATCCTGATACCTAAGGGGTAGGTAAAAATATAATCCGAATAAGTGATTTGTGCTACTCATAAGAGCTTAAAGTGTTAATTATAAGTGCTGTGTAGGATACCAGTTCAGAAAATAATTAGTCCCTTTATCAAATAATAGATTAGACTCTTATCTTTCACTTAAGTGAGATACAATTGTGCTTTATTAATGCTTACAGGCTGTAAAGTGCAGGGAGAAACTGTAAGGCTGGTAGTATCTATCTCAAATACAACTATAGAGAATAGGCTAATTCAGCTGATTCAAAGAGGGTTAAGAGATGTTACTTCCCAATAATATTATAGAAAGTAGCAGGCAGTGTAGCTAGCATCAAAGATTTAGGCACGTTTGATATACATACGTGGGAGGCTTTTCTGAACAGTCTCATAAAGCACAATGTCATTGCTATTCCTCTTGCAATATTTGGATTCTCCTTTCAATGTGTAGATCATTAGTAAACTGTGAAGCAATCAAGTAATCAGAGCCCAATTAAATGGCTCATTCCATTCTTGGGCTCAGAGAGGATAGTGGATGTGTGAAAGTCTGGCTGTTAAATAGAGCCTGAACTGCATAGTGAGTGAAATCTCTATGAAGAATACAAGGTGGTAAAAAAGAGACGTGTGTTAGCTGACCATGAAAAAACAAGTGCAAGCTCATTTAAGTTTGCAATTTTTTTTATGCAAATATCATCACAAAACAGTCTGTAGTTTTAGTAGTAGGTTTAGGACTTTCTATTGTGTGTAAAGAGACCAAAAGAGTAATGAAATTCAGAAATATAGAGTCATTCATAGTTGATAAGGCTGACTTCTGCCTTGTGCTTTTTTTTTTTGGAGCTGTGTCTTACATTTCCTCCTCTGACTTGCAGACCTTTCCAATCTACGTCTGAGTATGTATTTGAGTGTATTTTAGTGATCTGTGTGCCGATTAAAAGTCAGGTTGAGAATGGTGTGCCTCATACTAAAAAGGAGAAGGAGATGCTGAAAGAAGTAACCATTACCTCAGGTCTTTGGGTCAAGACTGATTTTGTACTGTGATTAGAAAGCAGTTTTTCTAAGAATGACAGGCCTGAGATCTAGATGGATTGCTTTAGTTTAGGGAAGCAGAAGTGTAGTGTAGTTAGGGTTCCTGAGACCAAGAGATAATTTAAGCACAAATGATGGAAATATATCTACCTGATACCTCTGTATGTAAAAAATATGACAGCAGAGCTAAAAATGAAGTAATCACCTCAAAGACTTGAATAAAAATATGAATTCTGGAGGTTAGACATTGTCCAAGAGAAGGCACGATAGTTACTCTTTTGTCTGTGATCAACTCTCAATGAGAGCATTAGGTTGAAATAGATCATCTTTGAAAAGAAATTTTCCCAGAACAGCTTTTCTGGCATGATGGACATTTCTTTGAAGCTATTTAATTTTTTTATTCCAAAGAAGGGACTAGCAGTGGTAGTTATCAGTTTATTTTCTTTGATTGTATTGAATTTTATATTTCTCTCTAAAGGATTACAAAGAATTCTGTCAAACTTTAGCAACTCCACCTAATTTTCCAAGCAACCAGCCTAACCTCCCCTACAATTTCAGTTATTAAACCCCACCAAGTTATGCAAAGAACTAGAAAGTTAGAAGCCAAAAGCTGATTTCAGCATGTATTTGGCTTAGCAGAAAGATGTTAAGGTGGTCGGAGGTGAGACACATGCCAGACAGTTTTAGCAACTTCTCAGTAGTTTCTTGTAATACTGGACATCTTTTCAGCACCATTCTGGTTTTTGCCAAGGTAATTTTGAACGTTTGCCTGAATACTGAAGAGCTTTAGAATATGATTCACGTGTCATATTAATGCCTGGTTTTTTCCCTTTGTTTTTTCCATTCTTTTTTCTTGCTTAAAGCCACATTCTTTTTATTATTTTGAGGTTAGTACTATACACCAGAAATCGTATGTAGCTTTTTAATTCCAACTCTTGCATTTAAACAGGGTTGAATTTTCCTTAAGATCCTAAGTAGCCATCAAGTGTAGTTACTTACCCTGAGGACTCTGTGCCCTTCCTGATGTGACTCCTTGTGTTTCTAACTAGTGACCCTGGTGTCGCGACCATCCCTGAAGCTGGATCTTGGGCATGATAGTGAATTTCTAATCAGATAGTTTTTATTCATGCACAAGTACTATCTCACAGTATGCATAAAACCCAATAATAGCAGCAGAGGAGAATTATTGTTATGCTGAAAAAGAAAATCCTTTATATGAAATTGGCTCCTAAGTGTTCAGTGGTGCTTGGATGGATATCCTGCTCATTTTAAAGAGGCACTATGAGGCATTAAGATTCTGGAGGTTGCTAATAAAAAAAAAAAGAAAAAAGTGTGTCTGTAGAACAAGCAATGGAACTATGTCTTAGAATTTCTTGTAGTATGGACCTGTGGTCAGATTTTTCTGAAAGTCTTGGTCTATAAAATAGAAGTGACATGATATTGAGCCAAAAGTGACTTCTGAAAGAGTCAAACAACTCCTACTACAGGCTCCTGCATGGAATCACTGCTCAGCTTTTTAAAATATTTGTCTCTAAAGTGTTTGAGATCCAGATGATATAGGAGTGTCCATCTGTTTGAGAACCTGAAAAGTAAAATTAGTGGATATTGATCAATCTATTTTCATCAATCATTAACTTTAAAAAAACAAAGTAAAATGTGGAAATTCTGATTGATCTGACTTTGTGTTTTCTAAGCATTTCATAAATTCGTATAAATCTACCTATCGAGTAATTTCTAACCAAATGGGAGAGCGTTGGGACACAGTTTTCCAGAATCATCTGGATATAGGTGTGCTTTAGGCTAGGTTGAGATATGGCTTTGTAACTTGCTAAAATATTTTATGCCCGAGTTGGTCAATCTCTGTACCTCCTCCCTACAAATTTTTTCAGTTGCAGCATATATTTTTAAAAAAACACTTTCCCTTTTTCACTCCTGGATGCAACCAGCCTCACCTGTGGGAAAGCTAATCAGGACCTGGGCAATGCAGTAAGGCAGAACTCAGAACCATTTAAGAAAAGCTCAGTGGGTGAGTAAAATGGGGTGTGTAGGTATCAGTGGAACAGTGGAGGGGAGATTAAGGCTCCCATTTCCTGAAAGCAGTGGCAGGGTGACCCAGGCTTTTCTGTGGCTTTGTAGAAAGAAGGGGAAATTACAGAGGAGTCTGGTCTGTGAAAGAGGCTGTAGTGATTGTTTTGATTAAAAGAGAAGCTGGAGAATACTCTCCCTACAACCATTTCATATAGTTGAATAGGATTTATATTATTCATCAATGATGGTGTTACAGTTAAATCACAAGGGTGTTTTCTGTAGTTCTTATCTCATCATTAGTAATTAGAATGATATTTCCCTGTCAATATAAATCATCTCCTCACTAATTAGCACTGGTATGATTTGTTAACTGAAGGTAAAGAAATAGAACTGTGTGTGACTCATCCCAAAATGCAGCTCTGCTCAGAAAGCAGGTCTGCATCAGAGTTTAATCTGGTGGCAGAAGAAACAGGTTAGTTCAGAGAGAAATGGTTTTAGTGGCTAAGACTCCAAATGCTCAGTCTAATCTAATGGAAATCAGAGGCAAAGCTCTACTGATTTTGATTGTGTCATCTTTGAAAATCAGTGGAGTGCCTAGAAATCTTAACTTAGGTATTAGGATTTTTTTTTTCTTTTTCCAATAACTGACTGTAGTAATGAGGTTCCAGTAGGAGATCTACTTCATGTGCATTATATTGATACACACGTTCATGGTTCCAGAGGCATCAGAAAGAGGATTGGTGTGTTTGCCTTGTGGTTTGAACCTTCCCTGAGGTACAGAAATTTCAGTGTCATGTATTTTCAATTCAGTTTTTGGCAAGCCTATACTGCTGCTCCTGTCGAAAACTATTTGTAGTCCGAGACTTTCCCTGCTTAAAGTTTGTTTCAGAATAAACAGTCTTCTTCAGGGATGACTTCTCTGAGATTTGAGCTGCACCTTGTTTGTTATGTTGTTGCATATGCTGCTATGTTATATGTTGCTCCGATCTCTGGTGAGCGGGCTGAGAGTACAGACTTGGTAATGAACCCTTGAAGACAGCAGGGGGAATAACAGAGGAGATAAACAAATGTCAGAAATTGTACTTAAACTATAAATTTTTCAGCTTCTTAATTGTTGAGATCTTAGTGTCTCTTACCCTTTGGGAACAAGTGCTTTCACTTGTTACCCAATTGTCACAAAATGGTCTGGCTACTGATGTGTCTGAGCATGCAGCAAAGCCTGTGAGGCCCAGGTGCCAGACTAAAACAGAGAGCAAGGGAGGGAGCCAACTCTTCTTGTTTGTCTGGTTGTGGGGTCTTGTTTTTATATCTCACATCATAATCTCTGCCCATGATAGTACATTCCTGCTTTTGCAGAAGACAAATGTGACTTAAAATTTTGTAAGGAACAGGTATTTCAAAACTAAAAATTTTCTTAACAGCAACAATTAGCCTTTTTCAGCATAACTAGAGAAGTTCCACCTTGCCCAGGGTGTCATAAGGCTACTGCCCAGAAATGAAATTAGTAATTGATGCTAATTGTGTCATTAACAAGGAGGGTTCTCAAATTGAGAGGTCTTATGGGATGTTGACTTGAATGAGTGATGAATTTTACTTATCCTGTATATCCTGGATTGTGTTGAACCCTTGTTTCTGTTCTTTCACTTAAAGCAAGGTGGGAAGAACTTTTGCAGTGCAAATAGAAATGGTAGTGCAGCATTTAGGGCAAAAAGGAGTAGTTTGCTTGAACAGTGGTCAAATTGCTCAGAGTGTACTAATAGAATTGAGTAATAAGTGAATACAAAATTACTTGTGCTGCAAAAAAAGCCTTTTTTTTAACAAAGCAGGAAATTATTTCCTGTGAAATGAATTCACTAATTTGTTAATCCCAAACGTTCTCTTCTATTTCCGTATTGTTTATTTATGACATAGAACTGTGTGTTTTCCAAATTCCATTATTTTATTTAATAAATCTTTTTGCATTTTCTGAATGCAAAACAAAACAGATTAACAGAAAACAGTTGGTTTTGAGTTGTCAAAATGGTCATCTTTAGCCAAATGCTAAAGGATTTTTTTTTTCCTAACTTTTTCAAAGTGGCTGATGAACACTTAAGTTAAACCTGGTTTTCTTAACAGACCAATTGGGTTTGAAACTTGGAATTTCAAGATAAGGAAAGTAAAAGCCTTTTGAAGTTGTTTAGTGTCCAGGCTGTTTATGGTATCTGTAGGAATTAAGTGTCATTTAGTCTGAAAGATTATTGTGTTGAACTCTGCCTTCTAATCAAGATATTTGGGGGAGAAGGAAGAGTGATATTCTGAGGATGGAACAGGAAATTGCACGATTAACAATATAAGCTCCCAGTGTGTTTCTTCCCTTTTTATAATTTTGCTCTTGATAATAGAAGGATAGTAAAGATTGTAATACAAAAGTTAATACTCACGGAAAGATACCTAAAGGTAAAACAAGAGCACTTTTTATACAGTGTGTGAAATGACATATCAGTTGCTAGTAGCAACTGTGGTAAAATAATTTCCCTTCTAACTCCCACTTTTCACACATCTGCAGTTTCCTTAACATTCCCTTTCTAATATAAAATTTTTGGAAAATTTCCTTTTCGGTTGTTACTCAAACAAAAGAAAATGTGGGAAATATTTTATTTTTTCCCTCCTTTTTTCTGGCCAAGTTTTTGTCTCTCTTTTTTCTCTCTTTTTTTTTTTTTTTTAATTTTTTTTTTTAATAGAAACATGAGAAAATTAAAATTATCATTTGACTTGGATTATTACTTATTGAAGGTATTTGTTTTTTTCCAGTATAAATCATACATATGATAATTGGAAGCCTTGAAAGTAAGTTAGTTCTTTTCTTTGAAATAGCTTCATGGTACTGAGAACAATATTCCATGACTGTTGTGGGAGTTTTTTCATCTTTCAACAGATCAAATGATGAAATGTTAGTCTTGGATATTTTAAGGGCTCTTTAAAGCTTTTGTAGATAATGCTGTAAGTATTTGGATTGTGTAAATAAATTTATTTCTGATGGTTCTTCCCTGGAAATGATTTCAGGGTAAGAAAGGCAGGGTATAAATCACTCTGGTTTTGGAGTATATTGTGGTAGTTGTCAGACTTTTGCTCCTGAGCCGTTCTGTCAGTGCCCAGCAAATGAGAATTTCCAGATCATTCTGTATCCTCGCCCCTAAAAAGACTTTATGTTGTAAAATCATAATTAGAAGGATTGGAAAGGACCTGAGGAGGTCAGGAACTCACACACCACACCCCCCACCCCGAATTCTAACACAAAATGTGTTAACATTTTTGTGTTAGGTAGATAAAGCAAGATGTAAATAAATAAATAAATACAAAGATAGTGTAAGGAGAATTCAGTTTGAATATTCTTAAAAGCCAATGAAAACACCTTAGGGGTTTCTTCAGAAATTAGGGGAAGCAGGAATGTTTTCCTTCATGCAATAGCTGTTTGTCCTTCTCCAAGATTTAAAACTCAAATACAGATTAGGGCAGGTCTTACAGAAGCTTTATTCACTGTGGTCATGGGGAGAGAACAGTGGGACAGCATCTGTCCCTGTGTCCCTCGCCCTCTTCTACGTGGTTGCAGAGGCCCAGCCTGTGGACTGTTTGAGGAAAAAAAGAGAGAGAGGTGGGGGAAAAACATGAATTTTAATCTCTCAGCCAGGTGTCCACCCCTGGGAGAGGTGGACTCGAGCAGTGTGCTGACTGCCATGGCTCAAGGGAAGAATCAGATAGTAAATAATGTGACAGTGTGGAGGCTGTATGAGGGGCCCACCTTGGATTACTCTCGCTTGTGGGTGGGGAGTTGGAGACCATCTCATCTCAGTCTGTTAGTTAAAAAGAATGTTATTGTAGTAAAATACTTTCAAGCCTCTCAATTATCAAACATTAATTTTATCGCCACAATGTCTTTCCTTTCAATCTTTCCTCACAGATGAGGTTTTCTAAGTCTTCTTGTCCTCAGTGGTGGACTGATTTGCCGTGTGTTTGGACTTTTTTGTTTTCATTTTTTTTTTCTCCTTTGTTTTTTCCTTTTTTTGAGCACACTCCTGCAGCTTCCTCGAGAGCATCACACAGATTAAAAGAATTAACTGATGTCTTTTATGGGCTTCACTCTACACATCCCAGTGTGATGTTTATCTTTCTCTGTTAAAACACAAGTGTTTACTTATGTCAAGTTTGTGACCATTATAAGATGTAAATTGTGTTCTGTGAGAAAAATATTACCTAACTTGTCATTTTTTGTCTTCTGTTATAGGAAATATGCTGCACCAATGGGACAGTAGTGTTTTAAGGATTCATAACTTTATAATTATGGTAAACAATTAAGAGCTCATGTGGCACTTCTGCTTTCAAGATTAGAGGCTTGCTCTCCTGTGTGTTTTTCTCTTCTTTTATCGTAGGAAATTGCACTCTGTGTGTAGTGGCTCCCATCCCAGATCTCAACATATTTTACAAACATTAATGAGGAAACCTCAGCACTGAATTTTTTACATAGAGATTCTAGGTCCTTAGGGGAAATGGTTTCTTTATTATGAATACAAACAGGTCAAACAATTTCCTGTATGTTGTCTGGCATTAGTCAGGGATCTATATAGTTTAGCATCATTTTTATTCCCACTGAAGCTAATGAGATTAGTCATAGAAAACAGTCTTACTTAGCTGAAATTATCATACCTCACTGAGGACTTGTCTAGCACATGAAATCCAACTACAGAGGCTTGTATGATTATCATCTTGGTCCTGTTAATTACATCAGTCATTAGTAATGTCTGGTTTTTGGAAGCCACCTTCTGATTTTTCTTGGATGAGTAAAGAAAATAAGGTATTAGCAAATAAAAAAAATCAATTTTCTCAAAAATGGTCCTGGAAGGTAACTTTTTTGGGGTTTTTTTGGGATCTGTAGAAGGAGTTTTGTTTCCATTATGCTTATTTTGGGTTTGATTTGTTGGAGGTGTTTTGTTTGCTTTTTTTGAGGGGTTTGGTTTGGTTTTGTATTGCTGTAGTTCTTTTAGTTTTGAATTATGAAATGCCACTGTGTAACAGCTAATGTGCCAAATAACTTCCATAGACTGGGCTTCATCTGGGAAAACCAAAATGTTTTTCTGTCAGATATAAAATTTCTTCTAATCTGTTTCCACTCTTACGTACTGTAATCTCTCTCAACCCCAAAAATGTTGTGGAATTGATAGCAGGTCTACTGTGTCTTTATGAGTTATTTATATCATTACATTTCATTCACCCAGAACTGAAGTTTCTACTGCTTGAGTAGTGCAAAAAGCAGTAAGTATAGAACCTATATTAATTTTTAATATTTTTTAATTATTCCTTTGTGCATTGCTTCTAACCAAAAAATATTCCAAAGTCTTCATTTGTGTTAGAAGTCTAACTGTAGGCTCTTCTGTAGTCAGTTGAGAATGGTCTGTTTGACAGAGAGTGTGAAATCTTCCAGGTGTCATCTTGGGGGTCACCACTGCATTTCTTCAAATGCATTTCTTATCAGCATAACAGCAATCCATGCAGTGAAAGGGAACAGTGAATTGAAACAATAGATTACATTTTAATAATGCTTGACCCAAAATGCCACCAGAGAGATGTTTGTTGCTCAGTGAAGTATGACACTCTCATCACAATCTTTTCTTTAATTTAGAGAGCTGTGGCAGTGACATAGCAGAACTGTAATTTGGGTACTTGGAATCAAAGTTCTGATGATATAAATCCAGCAAGATGAATGTGGTAGCAAAAACCTGCCTGTTTAGACTGCTTGCACTTGCTTCTAATCAAGTTTTGCCATCAGGCGGATTTTAACTATTTTTGATGGTTTAATTCAGGCCTTAATGCTAGTTTATGTTGAAAACTTTTATTTTATTTTTGTTATTTAATGGCATAAATCCTGCATGTAGTCTGTGTTTTCCTTACACTAGGTCTGGTCCAAGTAGCTGGGGAGGGTGATGCCCTGTGCTATTCACAGTCTAGGCAAGTTTAGGAAATAAAACATTCAAGACATAACTAGAAAGAAGATGTAAGATAATGTTCCCTAGTGCCTCAGTCCATGAGTGCAGTCATATAATTCTCAAAGTTGCTCATTATTGTCCAGTTGCAAGGTGTTGAGCAGTGAAATGCAATGCTTAGAAATATTTGAAAAAAACATTATACATTTGAATTTTGACAATGCATTTTTACTTGCAGCTCATAATGCACAGATTAATTCTGAAAGACACAACTCTGTCCACAGTGTAATAGCAAAAAATGTTTGCTTCTAGATAATTGCCTTTTTTGTATACTACATGCTATGACAGAATTACTCAAATGAGTAATTAAAACTTAATTAAAATGTACTGTTAAATCTAGAATACCAAACATCGTAGATTTCCTAGTCTTTGGAATCATTTGAAAATTTGCTAACATCTTCTAAATTTCCAAGAGTGCTTCATGTTATTTGTCTTCAATGTAGGACACTGCTGAACTGAGGTATAGCAAGGTTGGGTTGCTAACCAGAAGAGTAGTAATACCAGTTTTGTATGTTAGCTGGAGAGTTCCCATTTCCTCTTTGGAGATTTTGGAAATTGTAACGATAAATTATCCTTCCTGCTTTGAACACTCTTTGTTTTCCACTATTCTGAAGATTAGCTGTAGAAAAACAGTCTTTTCTTAGCTGAAAAATTTCTGTCTGAAGAATTGGTTGAGGTGACGTATTCATCGACATTTCCACTATGTTGTGTCTTAGGAGGTTTCCCACGTTTTATGGTCGGAAGTTATACAGCTTGCCCCAGAAAGTTTTTCCCTTATTTCCTTACATTCGTGGAATTTAGGTTGTCTGTTAGTAAATAATGTGAAAGCTGATTTAACTCTAAAGCTGGTTCCATATCCAGCAATTTTAGGGAATTGTTTTTAAAAATAAAGACATTTAAGGAACAGAAACTAACCATAATAAGTTTCTACAAGAAAGAGTAGCTGATGTGTACAGGCCAATATCAAAATACCTGATTTGCTGAAAGAATCACTGCCAAAAGTCCTTGAAATAAATTTCATTGTCTCTGTATTTCCAGCAACCAAAGGTGATCTGCTAAGGTGGAGAAAATAACCAAATGAACAATAATTTTCTGATGATTCTAACATATGGTGAGAGTAGAGCTCAGTCTAAAAGGAGAAAGACATTAGAATGAAACTGTTCTGAAAACACCTTAGAAACACAATATTTAAAAGGATCACTTGGTCCAGTGACTATCATCTTTCTGACTATAAGTAAGAAGAGGGAATGATGGCAGAAGACTGGAAGCAAGGAAGATTAAAAAATAGGTGTCTGTCAAATAATAAAATAATTAGAAGAAATTATTTAACAGAGAGAAGTCTTGAAAAAGATATTTTTAAAGAGACACTATCTAAACCACAACACAATTATTTCGTTGTAAAATACAGATGTGAAGTGCAATAAGGAAAAATATAGTTTTGTCAGAGATTGCTAAAATCAGAAAAGAACTATACTGTAAGTGGTAATTGCAGTATCTTGGCAGTGGCATGTATCAAAGGGTGGCACAAACATACAGAGACAAAATTAAAAAGATGGATTAAGTTCCAGTGAATAAAAGGCATTCGAAGGCCATAAAAATGTCCTGTTCATCATATTAGGTGTGAAAAGTAAACAAAGAAAAACGGTAATTTCATTTATTGAGGAAGAGAAAATAATTAATAGTTCATATTAAGCTAAAGGTCTCTTTTCTTGTGTATTCCAGGCCTTTTAAAAAGAAAGTCACTTGTAAAAATCTGACATAATAAAGTCAAGAGTAGAATGAATACATAGACCAGAACAGGAAAAGCATGCATCAGAGAATATTTACCCCATTTGGTGTATTTAAGTCATTTGTGTCTGATGAGGTTTACCTACAATCCTTCAGGAACTAACCGGATCAATGGCTCAGAAACTGGCAGTGTTTATCTTTGAGAGCTCATAGACAATGGGTTGGCCCCATAGGGCTGAAGAAGGGCAAACATAGTAATTAATCTTTCAAAAGAGGAAAAGCAAGCATGACTGATAGTACAGTTTCTCCTTACTCCCAGGAGTTGAAAAGAGGGTAAAGAAAAGTTGCGAACAACTGCTTCTTAAGAACCTAAAGAACAAGAAAAAGCCAATATGAGTTCCCAAAGAAAAGAATGTCCAACCAATGTGATTTTTTTTGTGTGTGTGTAGGGAAATTCTCCTAGAACATGTTGTATTGTGAGTTCTATGGTAGCCTTGCAAATGACTGTCAAAAAAGGAAATTTTAAGTGATGCAAATGCCAGATCATTCTAAGATACTTCTGCCTTATTGGTAACTGTGTTTAGAGTTCATCAATAGTTCTCTGTGATTCTGTTAAGAAACAGAAATCACAGTTCCAAAGATTGTAAAATTGTATTTTGAAAAGTGTTCTGAGAATATCCAAGATCAACTCGTTATGGATTTTTAAGAAAAATGTCGGTTCTGTGGTTTTCAAGGATGTGACTCTAAAATGAGACAAGCTGTTAGGGAGGCTTTTTGGACAAGTTAGGAAGAACAAGGAAGGAGGTTATGTTGCTTTTGGTAGTATTTAAGTATGATCACATTTCCACTACAGAAATAACACATCCTTTGGTAAATTAATTTGTTTTAGTTTGGCACCTGTCCCAGTAATCAGTTCCTAAAAGGGTTATGTGAAAGGATTGTTTTACAACCACCTTCATTCACATACATGGTCATTTGATCAGGCCTTTTCTCCTGAAAAGAGAGTTCTTATAGGTCTTATGTTCTGTCCTGCAGTTATCTACGTCACCTTCTGGATACTTCAATTCTTGTGGTAGGTTTTGGCTGTGTTTAAGACTCTGGTAGCCTTTTGCAGTAGTTAGCCACAGACCACTGCTGGCTATCATTCCTATTGTGGATGTCCCTTTCTTTGCAAAGTTAGTTATATTCAGATTGTTGCTGTAAAGNCTCACACCTAACTGCTGTGACAAAAAATAAAATTTTTTTTTTTTTTTTTTTTTTTTTTTTTTTTTTTTTTTTTTTTTTTTTTCCTGAGGTTCATCAGTATTGCAGGAGAAATACTATCCACTTGGCAGAACTTTAGGTTTGATAAACCTACAGTCCTGTAGGTTTGATAGTTCCAAAGAAGATTGGTGCTGAGATTGTTAGTCACTATGCAAGGAAGACTGACCTCAGGAGGCTAAAAACCCTATAGCTATTAAAGTTTTCAGAAGCTTCTTTTGCACTAACGAAAGTCTGCCTGGATGTTTGTTTAAATGGATTTTTCAGTAGGAATAAGCCTTTAAAGCTTTCAAATGAGAGTGGGGGCTTTCTCCTTTGGAAGGCAGAATTCAGGATAGCTTTTGTTGGAAAGCCCATTTTGAAGATTAGGAGCATTGATTTCATAAGTCAAAATAAGGCTCTTTTTAAAGTGAACATAGGGAATTTTTTCTTCCAGTGCTTTTCCTCTCAGCCAGGAGAGCCTCCAGAAAAACTGTTGTGTAAATGAGTAGGGAATCTGGATTACTAGTCCGTATTTCACATATGTTATTAGTTGGGTTTTGAGATGTTATTTTCATTTTTACTTTAACACCTATTGCTATTAATGCAACCAAAATGATTTAAGAAAAAAAAAATTAAAAAGATCAGCTTTCTTATGGCTCCTCTCCCATAGCTGGTAACTGCAGCACCAATAACTGGAAGATGAACAGCAAAGATGTGATTTCAGATCCTGACTACATTCACATTAATGGAAGTCTTGGCCATGGATGGTTGGTGAAGAGTTTGCCTTCAGAAAATAGTAATGCTCATCTTCTGAAAATATGAGTAATAGCTTTGTGTGAGCTAGATGAGGGAAAATTAAGAGCAGAGTAGAATCTTCTCTGGGCTCTGAATGACTCTTAGGTGTTGGAAGCATTTAATTTTTTTTTTTTTTCCTGACCAGGTGATGCATGATTTCTCTTGGTTCTGTATTTACATATAAAATTTTCTCTCTTTTGCTCAGGGAAAATTGTGGTCATAATTGTTGCATGACGTCTGCATATATTCCAGCAGTCATCCAAGGCGTTAGTTGCTTCCATAGGCAACTTACATATACTCTTGGTATATTTACCACCTAAAGAAGCTTCACAGACTTCTGAATGCCTGAGGAAGTCACACTTATGGATAACCCTGTCTTGTATTACCAACATGGAACTGGCAAGAGTGCTTTGTTTGCCATCTGTTTTCTTTTCTGCTTGTCTTATAACCCTGAACATTGTATGATTCCACTACTGAAGAATCCTTGTTGCTTCCTCAGGAATGTTTCAATTTGTGGTGCCACAGTTACAACTTTTGCATTGTTCACTGTATTTTTGGTCTATATGCTCAGCCTTAAAAACCCCACAATTAATGACTCTTCATCCACCTTTCAGTTTCAAAATGAGGACATAATTATATAGTCAGGTAACTAAACCATCATTTTTGAGGTGTTGGGACAGTCATTGAATGACATCTGGGACTGAGACTTTTCCATGGTTTTATATTTCTAGTTGCAGATGATGATGTGGGGTAGCCTCTGATACTGTCCAGTCAACCAGTTTGTAGTAAATTAGATCTGTTCATAATTATCTCACTTTTCCTGTAGAAAGAAATATGCTCCATTTTTTAGGCATCATGGTGAATTTTTCCAGCTCTGCTTTGAGAGTTGTGGTTCTCTCTTCCATGATGTTAATTACAATTTTTTTTTAATCATCTCAAGATTTTAAAACAAGAAGAATGGTGAAAAAGTAGAGATTGAAATAAAGGGGTGCATAATTTATTTACCAAGCCTGAGACTCTTAGTGAGTTACCTGAAAGGATTTAAAGGAGGACACTTATAAATTGACAGATCAGGAAGGTACTGAGAGCAATAAAATATTTTAAAGAATTAACACTAAAGTAAAGTAGCTGACAGCCTGATGAGAACTATTACTTTTCTTCACAGCCTTTGGTTAGCCTGGCCCTTGAGTTTGAAGTGACACCGATGATGGCTGCTTGATGCTGCTTGAATTCTGCCTTGCTCTGTAGGAAGAGGTGTCTCCTCCTACTGTATTAATTTAACATGCTTCACTAAGAGACAAGCTGCCAGGCTTTACTTAATTTACTTTGGTTCTCCTTCAGAGGGCTCATATTCTTTGCATTTTAAGTTCCCTTGATAGCAGGATGCTTCCGGCTTAAAGTTGCATGGCACCTTTCCATGCCACTTTGTGCCAGCACAATTCTGTATTCTGAGTTGCTCAGTCAAGGTTGCTACATCCTTTGATGTTAATTACAATCACACACACACACGAAAAAAAAATAGAACTAGAAAAAAAGATAGAACTAGAAAATTTGGTTTGTAGATAATGGAAATGCTTTAAGGGATTAACATTACCCACAATTACTGATCATAGAGGTTGGAACTAGATGGTCTTTAAGTTTCCTTCCAACCTAAACCATTCCATTATTTTATGATTGTTTGCCTTTGGGGATCATCGTTTTGGGCACTACAGTATAAAAAAGACATTAAGCTATTAGAAAGCATTAAGCTCTTAGGAAGAGTCCAAAGGAGGACAATAAGGACTGTGAAGGGATGTCCAGACAGGTATAGTGTATTTCAACCTCAGGGTATGGTCTTTTTTTTTTAAGTCAATATTGTAGCTAATCTATTTTTTCTTGCATTCTGGGGATTCTTTAAGTCACAACTGTGTAAAAGGCACATAAAATGAACTGATTTGTAATTTTAGTGCTTCGTGTACAGTGTGCTCTGTTCTGTGCTGTTATGCTTAGGGCTAAGTGCATTTTCAGATGCAAAACTAAAGTATCTGAGATAAGGCCAACATAAAGAAGGGGAAGAAAATTGAATAATGATTGCTGATCCATAGTCTGTCATCCAAACTGAATAGATATTTTCAGTCTCATGAATATATTCTTTGTAACTCTTAAATAGTACTAAATCAGTCATGAAGATTATAAATTGAGAAAGTGAAATACACTAATGCAGCGTTTTAAATTTTTATACCCTTTTGAGTACTTACGTGACCTTTACAAGATGAAATAAGCTTATTAGGTTTGGTATCCACAATTCTCAACACTCAGATCAACCTCCAGGATGAATGGGAGAGAGCGAAACTTATCCAAGTGTTGGACGCAGTTTACTGTTAGCTTGGTGTTTGTGTGCTTCCTTATGCATTCAGATATTGCCGGTTGACTTCTGTAGACACACAGTCATGTCTACTGAGTTTTTAGCTGAGCACCTTGTGGCTTTTTTCTGCAGATGAAATGGTTGTGGATTGGAGAAGACTTTATCATCAGAGGCTAGCCTGGTATTGCCCTTAACTTTGCTGTTCTTGTTTAGTACAAAGGAGATAAAAATGACCCCTGTGTTTTTAAATCAAGGGAACTGACCTGTAGTTCACTTGGGAAGCTTTACTGGTAGAAAAGAGGTTTTGGTTTTAATGTGTATCAGCATCTAGGTAATGAATCAATATCTGTGAATCATGCAAGTACTTAATGTCTATGGTTAAATTTATGATATTGCTGGGATTGTGGAAGCTTGTAGAAAGAGTGAAGTGTGACAGGTTAACAATCACTGTAACTTTCTTAAGAACAGTTATCACTCCAATATCATAGTGTCTGCAAAATGAATCATACCACTTAGCCTTACACATTGTGAGATGTTATTGGTTATCATGAGATCTTTACTGTTTACATACTCTCAATTTTACTTGTTTGCATGATATTCACTGTCTGATAATTCAAATTCTGTCAAGCCTTTGTGAGAGGTTTACTGAAGTGTCACATGTCCAATTCTGTTTCTCTTCTTAGTCAACATCATAACTAAAAAGTAAAATACATAGAGTAAATATGTCTGGGTTTTCTAGTGTAGAGAGGCAAAATCTTTGACCCTCTCAGCTTATCTGGGATGGGTGCATTTATACAACTATATTAGTTGGTATTCTCTTCACACTTTATGTCCATTTAAATATTAGAACTTGTATGCAATTAAAAATCTAAATAGTGGACCTTCTTAGTGTTGTGACAAAACAAGTGTGGAGTTTGTCTGCATTTTGTACCATCCAAAGCTACAAATGTACACGTGGGCCAGCACAAGTAGCAGTGCTGCAGGAAGTTAAAAGCTGATGATGAAGAATGTGACACACTGCAATATTACTGAATTCCTGAGAGAATAAAATGCTACTTAAGTATCTCTGATTGCTAAGGCTTCTGTTTTGTTGAGAAGTGCACTGTGCTCTAAGGAATGGATAGCCTAATATTTGCTATCCTGCAAGATGTTTAGTGGAGAGGGCTCTAGCAGTGCTAAATAAGAACATCTATATCACTGCTAGACCTCATACACTCAGCTGTGTGTTTATCTTCTCATTTTTCAGCTTCAAGTTTTCAACACTAGGAGACTTGAGGATTTTCAAACTTCATTTTATTAGAATAATAATCAGATGTAAATATCTTTATTACATTTTGCACAGAACAATGTTCTTTTTACAGTGTAAATCATTCTAGAGAAAGCAAGCAAGTCAAAATTTTGTCCCAAAATCTGGTTTAGTTGAGTCATGCAAGGTGTTGTGAACTGAGTCATTAAACTTACTTGCAAGTTCAGGGTAGCACAAGAAATCTATCTAGAGACTATAAATAAGGTACAAATAATTTATAGTTCACCATCATGTTTTTTCCATTCTTCTACAATACTACAATCCTTTCATAGCAAAGATACTTTAGCATACAGGTGATTTCAGTTTAGTATTTGTTGCTCAGAAGATGGTTGGCTTGCTGATACTGTGCTTTGTCTTTTCTTCACTAACAATAATGAAAAGCTTCTGGTTGCTAGGTACCTGCCAGATAAACCTATTTGTTTAATAGTGCTGGGGTTTTCTGGTCCTTTGTTGGTGGGTTTGGGATAGGTTTGTTTTGGGTGATGGATTTTAGTAGCTACTGATGTAGCTGGCCTGCAGAACTCAAAGGTTTCAAGTGAGACTTAAAGGTGTCAATTCATATTTTTCTGTTGTGTTATATTCTGGTCCTGTAGTCAGCTAGTTGCAAAGGGAAGGGAGCCTTGTGTAGAGAAAGGAGACAAAGACTTTCGTACTCCTTCTTTGAATAAGGATCATAAAATTTTTAGGTGAAGCATCGAATAGAGAAATCAGTCAGAATTAAGATACAGCTTTATAGGAGAAGAATCTTGGCTTAAACTTGAGCTCTATTTTCAGTCCCTAGGGAAATCAGTTTATTTTATTTTGTATTTCAATGGTACCCCTTGGGCTGCATTTCTTAAAAGCGCATTCTCTGAAGAAGTTGTTTCTTAATGCAAATGCAATGATGACAAACTAGGATGAGGCTCCTTAAAGCAATAATAATATATATTGGGAATTCTGATTGGTTTTTCTTATTGTCTATGTAAGTTTTCTTTAGAATATTGTTTTTGATTGCTTTCCAGGTGTTCTGAAATGCCCAGAGGCCTGAAAAATACTGTTTTGTTCTCAGGTTGAAAACTAGTCCTAGCTGTTACCAAATTACCTGCTCCTTTCCTAAGAAATGCAGAAACCAGCAGACACTGGAACTAAAAGTATAAAGTGAAATAGATGAATAAATCTAGAGTTTTATAAGAGCATGTTGAGAGAGAAATAAGTTAAAAAAAGGCTCTTTCATGCAGTCTTACACTAAATCTCAGGAGCTAGCTCTGGTTGAGCAAATCACGCTGAAGCAAATGTGCAGTATTTGTGCAATTTATATCTAGAACAGCTCACAATAAATGATTTAGGATGCTTTTGAAATATGGAATAAAAAGTAGCTATTTAAAATCTAAAGTAAATCATTATAGCTAAGGTAATGATCAGTGTTTATTGCTATACTGTTTATTAACTTTAGATTTATTCAAACTAAATTTTGTTGATGGTCTTCTCAGATAATTGACATCAAATTCCATATGAAAGTGTTAATAAAATTTTAATCCACATTTAAGGAAATAACTGCATATAAATATTAGTGTAAAATTGAGAAGTTTACACTAATAAATGTTCAGAAACTTGTTTAAAGGAGAGAGAGATGCTAGGTCACAGATATTTCTTATTTTTCAGACACAATTATATTCATTTCTTCCCTGAGAAATTTTTTTCACTTCTGCCTTTCAAAATTTCATGTCTTCTCCTTTTGCTCTTTGTTGACCTAGCATTAGGAATGGTTGGGTTCTCATTTTTAGCATGGAAGATTTCTTAGTGCATTTTTGTTCTCTGTTTTGTTTCCTTGCCTTCAGCCTCATTCTCTGGAGTTGTTGAGTCCCTTCAGTGGTGTATCAGTTTTTCATAGGGCTACCACCAAGATGCTTCAGCCTCAGATTCTGTGTCATTACGTAATTTGGTACAAATTAGCTGACAACTTCTTGGTTTAATGTAACTTCCATTCAGAGCTGCTTTGGGCTGAATATTGAAACAACAGAGATGTCTGAGCTAATTTAAGTGTAGGGGAAAATCTCTTTCATTCTTCAGGGCCTTCAGGCATATCCTGGACAAGGCCTCAAAACTCAAAGCAAGTGCTGTGTTTTTTTGATCCTGCGATCCAATTTTCTGTTTGCATTGTGGGCAAAACCACTCAGTCAAGCCTGCTCCACGGGTGAAAGTCTGTTGGAATAGTTGACTGATACGTAGCTTGGCTCTTTATTTTCCTTCTCACATATCCAGCTTCTGTCCCTGCATTCAGATAAAGATTCTGGTTATCATTATATCAACATGTATCTATTTATTATATATGTTAGGTGTTATTAAATATAAATAAATATGTTATGTATTTATTTATATATAAAGGTAATTGCAGTTTACAGGAAGGTCTGTAAAATTCAACAATGAAAAGAGAGGTCATATAAAACATGGGACATTAATCATTCAAACAAAGAAAACAAACCAGGCAAATAATTAAAACAGTTTCTTTCTACCCTTACCCTTAATGTGCCATTATACTTTCAGAACAGAAGAAGAGACTGAGTCAAATATGAGCTTTTCAATATGATAAATATAGACAACATGATATGTGGGATAGATTTCCAAAGCCACTTGTGAGATATGGACTGATCAGTTTCTGCTAGTTGCAAGTAGTTACTGCTCTGAGACCTTTGCCTCTAATTCAGATAGAAGAAGGAAGCAAATACAGTGAGTAGCATGGGATGGGGGAAGAAAAACTTGAGAAAGTCCTCCTGAAGATATGTTCTATTTCTCAAGTCTGAGGGGATTTGTTTCTCAGTTATCTTGGTTTCCTTCAAGCAACCAGATTGTAGTGCATTCTTTTAGTTTCATTGTTGCCTATAGCCATCTTGTCTTAATGAGCAGTTTGAAGTCTTTGGGATGAGTTGAACTGTTAGCTCCTAGCAGCTTATCAAGTCTAGAACTGAGCTGTCAAAGTGGTTTAAAGACAGCTCTGGAAGATGAAATACAACTGTGGGAGTGAGCAGTTAAAAGCAGTTCCCTGCTGCTTTCTTGCAGCTATTTGGTTTTTCTTTTCATTATTTTTTGTATTATTAATAAAAGTAACTAAGAGTTAAATGGAACAAGAGATAATCATGGTGTTTTGCGAAGTGTAATTCAACTAAGTTGCTGCAGTATCTTTTTTGTGGTCTGAAGTACAGCTGGGTTGAAGAGTTCAGGTTCACATTTACATACAGTTTGTTTGACTGTTGACTCTGAATTTAATTTCTGACAGCACTAAATGCCTTAATGGAATACAGACGTAAGAGCAGAGACTACTTGCTTTTAACAGCTCATCCTAGGAGGCACACAGCCCCAGAGTGATGCATGTAGTAAAACACTTAAAGGCTGAGCCAGTTTTGTTCCCTGCCATTCTTTCCAAGGGAAAAGTGTGTTACCATGTACTACTGTGTCCTCAGGGCTGCACTGTCCTGTGATGGCATTAAGCCTGATCTCAATCCAAAGACCAGTGATAAAATGGTTTGGGGGGGAAAAAAAAAAATCAGAAGGTGACACTGAAAGATCTAAAAATAACTTGAAACAAAAGGAAGGGAATGTAGAATTACTATGCCATATTCTTTTTTTGATTTTGATTTTTCTTATTGTAAGCCTAGATGGTGTAGATTATTTTTAATTTTTTTTTCTTACCATTTTTATCAGTTTTTTTGCTGGAGATCTTCCCAGTGCTCATATCTCCTTTGGCCCTGAATCATAAGGTTTTCATTCCAACTGCTCTGCCAGATGTCTGAGTTAAATGTGTTCACCAAAACAGAATATTTTAAAAAAAAGTGCTGAACAAAATAAAATTTTTGGTTATTAAATCATCTATTACTACTTCATATTTCTAAAGACATAGTTCTTACAAGATTTTCAATGCTTACAATGATTTTCAGTTTTCAATGGGGAAAAAATCCGATATTTTTTTGAGGCTTATGTCTTTCCAGAGACACTAATTATCAACTTGCTTTAAAATATATAAATATATAAATCATTTACTACTTCATACTTCTGTATGTCACTCAAATATCCATGTTAAAAAAAAAAAATGGGCAGATGTTTCCCAAGGAAATTTTTTCAGTTTGCAAGTACCCTCAAGGTTAGACATGCACTAAGCAAACTTGGCCCTCAGAATTCTTAAAGATAGGGTAGATAAGAATCAGATTTTTATTTTTTTATTCATTGAAAATTTTCTTATTTTTAGTATTTATTGTCAGTCCAAATTGGAAGAAAATAGTAAATGACGAGGAGAAGCATTTTGAGGTAACCAGTAGAGAATATTGTGTTCCCTATAGATGTGAAGGATCCAGCTGTATAATCAGGTCTTTAGCTCAGTCTTAACCACAATCTTTGCCCTCGGCTTCAGAAGTTTTCTTGACTGATTGTTGTCCAAACAAAGGCGTTAAATCTGAGGAACTGGCACGGTTTGGGGAAAACATGTTCCTTGAAATACTTTGAGACACAGCAGGAGAGTACTATTGATATAACTAAACTAATCAGAGCAGATGATAATATTTGTGTGTCACTGCTTCTCATGTCAAGACTTAAATCAAGGGTGCTGTTCCTGTCAGGTGTTCTTAACAGATTAAATCTGGTTGCAATTTCAAAACATTTTTTGGATTTCCAGGTTGAAGTGCAGCCAGTGTCATTAAAAATCATGGAGCCACTTGTATTTTGGGTTGCAGGGAAGCAGAGTTCTTCACTGTCAGACTCTGGATGTTATGTCAGCTCCCTGCTGGCCTCTTGTCATCAAAGAGCACCTGGGGAATTGAGGTGGGCACATGGCTACCGTAGAACCTTTGGACAGAAGCCAGGCTCCCCTCAGTAGTGTCTGTGGGACTGCTAGAGGAGGTATTAATGCTGTGCAGATTTGGATCCAAACAAACTGAAGCTTGTGTCCCAGGTCTGGGAGCAGCAGATGTCCTTGTCTGTCCTCTTCCATGCCGCTCTGCATGTTGAGGAATCTGTTCAGCACAGTTAGCTCAGGGTGCAGCTGCAGCTTCAGCTCTGGGGGGCAGGAGCCCGAGCCCCAGGCAAGAGGCAGAACAGAGGTCCCAGGTACCTGTGGGACTGGACACTCTGGGACACAGCAGGAGCCGACAATTCCAGACTTTCTCACCCTTAGACTGTGAGGGTATAAAAGCCCAGGGCAGGGACTCCTTCGTTCTGAATCCCTCCTCAGAGGCACCAACTTGAACTGTAATTTTGTTGTTTAGCCATGGTGAAATAACTGCATTATTTTAAGGGTCTGGATGTCTGAGACTGTGCTCTGGGAAGCCTGGGATAAGTCAGTAAGCAAACCTGGTGTGAATGTGGGATATGAGTTGTGAAGGGGCCGAGGTTTCATCTCAGGTGGTGAGAGAGTGGCTGCAAGAGTGACTCCAGCTTGGTCAGACAGGGAAGTTTCCTTAATGCTACCAGCTGCAGGAGCTTCACATCAGCCCTGGAAGGCTTTCTAGCTTTTTCAAATGTTTGTTGTATTGTTCCAGAAAATTTTGTGTTTCCATGTCTGTTTTTACAGGACAATACTAGATTATCTACCAACTGTGTTGGCATAAGAAAGAAATGACCTTCAAGACATAGCTCTGAAGATGTTATTTTATCTCTTCTGTTAGTATTTTTTGAGAAGTATCAGAAACTTACTCACAGTTTTTCTCAACCTAAGATTTAGCCTGTCAGTGTGGCCATGCTGAAAATGAATAGGAAAGAAAAAAATACCCACTGCACAAAAGCACTCAAGTAAATACATAAGAGAAAAAAATCTAAACCCTGTACAGTAGAAAGGCAAGGTGTATCAGTATAGAAAACATGAGAGTCTTGTTTGTTTCACACTGGCTCTTTGAACTACTCCTTGAAGAAAGGTTTAACAACTGTCACTGTCATTTGAGTCAGTTTGCTGACATTTCGCTGAAGGAGCCAAGAAAATAGATCTCAGTAATAACTCTGACTTTTATTTCCTTCTGTGATGGTACAAGGGGTATCATCACCTGGTGTTTAAGATTTTTGGCCCTCACCATAGCACCTTTTTTCCTGCTTGAAAGGTGTGAATTTTTTAGTTGTTGTTATAATATAATGGTGCCCAACCATGCTGATGGCTCTTCAGAAGTAAACAAGTTGCCTCACCAGCAAAATTCAGTGCACTATATAATAGTATTTTTTTTTTCCCTACAACAGTCTTCCTTATATCCATGAAAATCATTGACATCAAGGAGCCAGCTAAATTAGGAAATGTACTTTGAGCTTTACAGTTCTAATTATGACAGAGGCAAGCATCATAATTTGGATTGGGAAGCAAGTATAAGGGCCATGACTTATCTCCGAACTGTAGAAAAAGCATTTCTCTCTTCCTAGGCCCCATGGACAGCTCTGGTCTTTTAGCACTCCAATACTACAAGGACTTCCAGCAATTCTTTTGCTGCTTTCTTGTTTTTCTTGTACAATCTCACAGAAAACAGGCACAGGGTGGCATTTTTGTCATATCCATGCAGAATCAATGCAGATCCATAGAAGAATGTTTATGCGACGAAGAGCTAGATGTAAAGTTTTTATTTTTCATTTTGGATCATTTATTTCTAGTTAAGAGGTAATGTTCAGACATCAAGACCAAATTTTTCTTACTTTTCAGGGAACAGATGTTTATCTTGCTGCCTAAGATACTAAGCTGTAGTTTTGAGCTTTGCAGGTGAGAATTCCTTGTATTAATATTAACTGCTACTTAGACACGCTGATTACAAAACCACATAGTTTAGATAGGATACAGGCCTCTTTGCTTTAGGATGCATAGCCTTACAACTGAGTTTCTTTGGTTTATGATGATATACAGTTAATATGCCTTAAATACATGCAGGTTATTTGTTATGATCCCACTTATGACACCAAATAATGTTGGGGTCTGATTATTAAAAGATGCCTATGTCCCAGTTAAGGGACAAATGAGACCATGTGCTAAAAGTCAATAGTATGGATTTTATTTAACAGTAAATGTAAAGGTTGGGGAGGAGGAGGTTCAGGGAGAAGAAGGAAAGAGCTAAGTTAAGTAGAAAGGTGGTCACCACCACATGGGTGCCTGCAGTGTCCTGATGGCCCTTCTGGTCTCAGTGGTGAGGGTCCCCAGTGTTTTCCTCTGGAGGTACCTCTTTGGTACAGTTCAAGCCTCAGGTGTCCATGAGGTGAACGTGTTCTTCCCATAACTTGGGATTGCATGTATGGAAGGACTTGCTTCCTTGCCCAGTTCCACAGTTTGCCATAGTGAGAATTGTTGTCCAGAGAGGTTATCCAAATCTACCTCACCAGGCCTAGCATCTCCCTGTTGTTGCTGTATTTTTCCTACAGTGGAATTTTCTGGTGTCCTGATTCCCAACCTTTTTACCCCCGTGTAGGCCTGTTTGTTTTTCTTTTTCAATGTGTTAAGATACCAAATTTCTGCCACTAGCTTTCTGGAGAAGCCTATGTAAGAGTTTTGCTAGGGAGTCATTCATAAATTGTTTTTATCTGTTATGGTGAGAATTTACACATTTGTCTGGGCTGTAGGATGAATGGAACCACATCCTAATTACATTTTAAACTGAGTTCTCTAAGCCCTTTTACTATAAGGTTTTTCTCTAAACTTCCTTTTTATTGATATAGAGGTGCTTTGAAGTGCCAATTATATTTGAGTGAATCTTGCTGTTTTCCCCTCCTAGAGTTTGCATGTGCTCTGCAATGAAGAAAGGGACATGAGCAGAGTTTTGGGCTAGTATTTTGTGTTTGGTAGTGACAGGTATTTGCTTAACTCTTGTCTGAATTATATTTTAACGGAGAAAACCCATGATGCAACAGCACAGTTAACATCAAAATAAAGGCCTTTTTACTTTGTTAATAAAGCCTAGGAGACAAAATGGAAATGCTGTGATTTTTCCACACTTCAATCTGTAGGAAAACCTCTTACTCAGTGGGTGAGCTGCTCTGAAATGCTGTGGTTTGGTCAATGTCTGGATGTGGAATGCAGGTCTTCTGGCTGCACCTTTTGTTTTCTTTTGGGTTTTTTGGTGGTGGTGGTGTTGTTGTTTGGTTTTATTTTATTCTTTCAAATGGAAGCTGCATTACTGTATAGTTAGAGATCATAAATGAGGTACTAAGTTTATTGTAAGTGGAGGACAATAACTTGGTATTTTAGAATTGTTCTGTAGGAAAAGATAGCCATAGTAAGTTTTATGTGGTTGAAGAATAGCAGAATCTGATTGTGTATTATTTTCAGTTTATTATACAGAGCCAGTTTAAGCAACTGGCTCTGTTTAAGCAAAGGTTCTGGAGTACTTGGCATAGTAGACTAATTCTGACTGTATTTTACTTCTACAACTGGAATGGAGGATTATGTAGTCTGAGAAAACTACCCTCTCTGAAGCTTGTAAAAAAAACCAACAAAAAACGTTCTTCAATGTGGCAAAGCTTGTCTTGTCTTGGACATAAATTATGCAGTCTGCTGGACTGATGAAAGTAGAAATATCTAAGCATTCACCATTTTTCGTTTGTGGGGTTGAATTACCTGTGCTCGGTTGCTTTTGTATGTTTTTTTTTTCTTTTACTTTTAAACCTGACTCGCCTTTTAAGTTTACTATGGCATTAATTTACGATACATAATTCTTTCTTTGTGCCCTTAAAAAAGGTGTTTATAAGCACTGATGGAAAGTAGTACTTTAAAGGGATGTTGAAAAATCTTGTCATTTTCAAAAAGATCAATTTCACAGTGGTTTCAGAAACGGCATCTGATTATGGGTCACCATGCCAATTTTGTTGTGTTCTTACCAATGCAATTTCATGTGTTTTATCTCTTGCTGTGTTGTTTAAAATAGTCATTATACCAAAGAAAATGAAAGCTGGCTTTCTAAGTCAAAAGAGAGGTGTAGCAATTTCTGCTTCAGGATCTATATGCATGATTCAGAAAGTTAATGGAAGGTATAAAAGCATAACTGTATCTAAAAATAATGATAGAGAAAAAAACTGAGGTGATGTAGTGTGTTGAACATCATCCTGTTTTAACTGAAAAAAAAATTGATTCAACACTGTATTTGTAAGTTAGTGACTGTGACTAAATTTTAATACATCTTTAAACTGTAAAAATGTTCCTTCAACTGGACATGTGGAAAGAGAATCCCTTAGTGTTGTACCCTTAGTCTGGAAACATGAACCATTATTTTCTGAGCTAGAAAGCAAGCCCAGTAATTTAGTCTCTACAGTCTCAGAATCCCAAAATATCTTTAGGATTTACTCAATAGACAATCGTGCTTCTTGTCAGTTGGAGTTGTACTTGTATGCCTTAATGCACCTTGCAAGTCTCAGTCTCATTCTTTTCCACACAAAAAGAAGTAATTTTAGAGTATGAGCAGCAATATGTTTTTAAAACAGAGCAGTTCACCATCTGAGTCATTTGAGGCTTGGTAAACTCCAGTCAGCATTGGACTGGATGTCATTTAAAGTAAAGGCAAAACCCCTAAAATATCAGTTAGTGTTTTCTACAGAACCCAGCCAATTGCAAGATGTTTCAGTTTTGATGATGGTGATGAAAATCACATAGAAGCCAGGAAGGGTTCCAGCAGAAACCTTCCCCCACTTAAGAGGAGGTATCATTGGAAACTTGCCAGTTTATTGCTAATACTTGTTCTGTATGCTTGACAACTGGTTTTAGTGACTGTAGAGTGCATTATTTGTAAAATTCAAAATTCATCTCCTTGCCAATTTCTTTCACCTATGTATTTCTCTGTGAGCCCTTTTTTGGAACTGGTGGGTCTCTGCATCTGTATCCTTGACCTATCATTCTTCTGAGTGGAGAAACCTTGTGCTCAGTTCCTTGAAACCATTCTGTGAGCTAGTAATGCAGAGAACAGAATGTGCAGTCATGAGACTGTGTTTGTCAAGCAAGAAACAAGTTCCTCAAAGATGCCAGCATGCTCTACTCCTGATGTTCAGTAACTTTTTTAACCCGGGGTCCTCTCTCTGAAGAGCTGCTGATTTGTTTCAGATCCTCCATCTTTCCTCTTTCTATATGACAAACTAAGTTTTTAAGCAAGAGATGCACAAGGTGATGTTAATATTGCCACACGTGCTCTGGACAATGATGAAAAAAGATAAAAACAAAAGATTAGAAGATGCCTAATGCTCTGGAGGTATTCCCCAGAATCTCTCCTGGAAGACCTGACTTAGGGGAATCAAAGCAGCAGTGAGCTTGCACTTCTGTGGAACAGAAATACATCTCTTGGAGATACTCAGTGTTGTCTGGCAACATAGATACGGTAAACCAAAGCAAGAGGAGAGTGAAAAATGAGCCTAAATCAAATGAAAGAGATTAAATTTTGTAATTTAGTCCTTACTGGAAGAAAAGGACTGTGTAGAAAAACTAAGTTTCTGAAAAGCATACTCTGCAAGAAATCTTCCATGCTAGAATTACTTATGTTGATCTCAACTCTCTTGAGTGTGCAATAAGTTTCTGTGAAGATGCTGTGGAGCAATGCTTCAGAAGTTACTTGGTATCAAAAGAGATAATTTGAGTGCTCCAAGCCTTATGCCTGATTTCATTTGGGTTTATCTGCCTTGGAAGGTGTATATTGTGACTTGGTACCCTGTACTTGAGGCTATAGGCTGACTGACCTGCTATTTATTCACACCTGTGTTAGCACACTTTCAGAAAACCATGAGACCTTAGGTTCTTGCTTACAAAGGTTGATATTGCTTGACTTTCAATAGAACTAGCAGCTGTTGAGTTAGGAATCTGAAAGCTTGTCTTCAAAAGCAAGTTGTCTTATGTAAGCATAGTGATACATCTAGGATTTTTCAGCACAATCATTTGTTCACGAATGAGTGGAGGTGGAATTTACTCCACCCAGGTTGTCCAAGCTGATGGCATAAATTCTGTTTAGAGCAGCATGCTCCCAGGAGGATAGAAAGATGTCAATTTTTAATCTCTTCTGTATGCTGAAGGAGTAAGGAGCAAAGGTAATCTTTACCACGTCCTCATGGTAAAGATCTATCCTTTTGTGACTTTGTTTCTGTAGAAAGCAGAGAATGAATCTTCATAAACCTGGGCTGAAAAAAATCCCACCTGGAATCAATGTTTGTAAAGCAGTGCCAGAATGCTGCCTCTTGAGCAGAACTGTGAGTACTGACCTTTAGTGGATTGAGGAAAGTCAACGAGTGCATTTCTAATGACAGCAAGAGAATGTTGTGTGGAGTGTGAAAGCCTTTCAGAAGGTTGTGAAATGGTGCCTGATGGGCAGGCTTCAGTGGTAGGTGAGCACTTTGGGCAGTTTTGTCATCGGCTGTTTGCTGTTCTTTGCCATGATAACGTCATTAATGTTGGACACATCAGGGGGAATTACATTGACTGATCTGCAGGAGCAGCCTCATTCAATGCCCAATGAAGCTAATGGGGGTCCTTACCCAGGCATAAGTTGCTTTTTAGTTTCCAGATGCTCTTCACTGCGTATTGTAATTGCATATTGTATTGTTCTCAGAAAAATTACATCTCTGACATAATTATGTATCTGTGAAATGATAGAAATTCTTGCTATTGCACTTGGGACTGTTTGATTTCTGTCTTACTGCAGTACTTCTATTTAAATTAAAGCAGACTGAATTTAATGATGCAGAAGGCTGCATTTAAATCCTTGGAGAAAAAGTAAAAACTTCTACTACACATTACTAAGTCTTTATATAAAAAACTTCACAACATGATTTAATTATTAACACCTAATACTGAAATAACTGAACAACCCGTAACATCAGATTAGCAGTGCTGGTGGATGTCATAACAGTAATTATTACAGGTAAGAATCGTCTTCTGATGAAGTGGCAAGTTTGCAATCACTAGAGGTTCATATGTGGATGTGCATTTCTAAAGATGAAAACTGGTAACTGTGCTGCTTAAGCTTTTCTGATTTTTAGGTATTGAATTACAAGAGTAAGCAAATGCAGCAGAAATTAATCCAAGGTGAGATTTCCTGACTCTCTCAATTCACACTTATAGATTCATTTGCATTCCCTTAGAATATGGACGTTTAAGCATTTGCTGATTTTCTTAGAGTTGTAGACAAATCTGAGGTTGAAGCAAATTTGGCCTTAGTGCTCCAGTGGTAATGGGTGGCTGATGCTGCTATAGTATAAAAAGATTGCACAGTTCATGTACCTATCTTCATACAATTTATGTATGACTTGAAATCACGTTGCTTTCAGAAGCCTTTGGAAAAAAATATTTTTCTTTCAAAAAATAGAGCCAAAATATAAATTATGACCTATTCTGCTCTTATTTCCATCTTCAAGCAGCCAATCCTAATTATATTGACTTAAGTCTGGTGTAGATTCTGGAATTGAGTTGCTTTTTACTGATAAAGTTTTCTCTTAACATTGGTACTCCTGTCTTCTGATACCCATTTACTTCTCCACTTTCTTAGGCTTTAAGAAATTGGACATAGGAGGAGCCCAGCAATTAGGGTTTGGCATTTTTATTAGGGAAAATAAATAGGTAGGCAATTCTATAGGTAATTATACAGCTGGAAATCAGGGAAATTGAAGTCCTAATTTCTTTTAAATGTCTTTGCTTTAAAGAGGGTCTAAAGGTATAACTGAGAGTGAATGTTTTTGGGATGGAAGGTGGAAAACATATAGAAGTGATTAGACTTATTTTGTTACTTTTTTCTATTTGATGTTAAGCATCGTATTTAAGTTCAAAATGCTTTGTAAGTATGTTTGAAAAAACATTTCTGAGAAAGACTGCAAGGGAATGTAAAATCTTAGCAGATAAAGTTAGGAATACATAAGAGACAGTGTGGTAAATGGACCAGAGGGGGGAAAAAAAATTAGGAGTAAGACTGAAAGGAGAGAAAGCTTGAAGCAGAGAACAGAGAATGCAAAAAAGGATCCAGGCATTAGTGAACAGAACACTGAAAAAAAGATTAAAGAAGAAATTAAGGAGACCTTTTAAGAGGATCTGCACTCAATTGTCTTGCAGTCTGATGTCACAAAACAAGCTTCTTTCAAAGACATTTCTCAGAGGATAAAAATTTACGGTATTTTGTAATCAGTCCTGTTACCAGTTAGCACGCTAATGTTGAAGCATGTGGGTGTGAAAACTTGTCAAGGGGAAGTTGTTCATTCATTTTCTGACTCTGCAGATGGTGTAACCCATAAATTTGAGGGTCTTCTGTTCAATAAACTTTTAAAAGTGTATGTGGGGGTTATTATTTGTCTTGTTTTGTTTTTCTTAAATATTTTTCCCTGAGCCATGATCGGTACAGAATACAGTGTCCAGTCTTTTAATACTGCTCAAGGTAATTGTTGAAGAACTGAGCCTTGGCAAGCCATTTCATTCTTCCCTTTTCATAAATTTCTGGAGTTTGAAGTAAAATGGGATTAAATAATCTAGTAAATCTATCATACTCCAGTGGTATCATCGTCTGAAGAAGCATAAGATTGAGCAGCAGGAATAAAGTTTAAAAATCTTAGTTTGAAATATCCCTGCTGATCAGGGATAGCCTGTTAAGTGCTGTAACCTTGAGACCATCACCTTCCCTCCCTCCTCCTCGGAGAAGCAATGTTTATTCAACTTCTGTCTGTCACTTTTAAGAGATCTTGTAATTTAGAAAATGTTTTCCTTTTTTTTTGCAGCTGCCCAAGCTTTCCTGAAACAGATTGATAGGCCTCTGTTTTTGTCTCATTTTTTCTCTTTTGATCCCACTCTTCCTAACATCATTTATTTCCTATTTGATTCTCTGTCATTGCAATAACCTAGGAGTCCTTACAGGCCTATCTTCTTTCCTGAAGCTTCAGGGTTAAAAAGAGTAATGTGATGCAGCTTGCGTGATTGATAAAAAATAGGTATCACAGTCTTTCCTATTGTGTCTAGCAGGGTGACTTTCTGCCATCCTTTGCTTTGACAGCATCTCCCTCTAGGTTGTAGTTTCAGTCTTCCTTCAAGTGTGTGTAGGCCAGAACCCTGGCGACTTATCTTTTTATCGTCATTTGATTTCATTCATAGTGCCTGTGTATAAGCATCTCTTCAGGCAGGTTCTGTTCTGGGCTGCAGGGAAGGCAAGAGATGGCATTTCCAATCCTGACAAATGCGTTGCTTTCCTGAAGGGGAAATCTGAGAGGAACCACTTTACAGTGTGCCTACATTTTATTATTGCTCTTTGAACTTTAGGCTGCTTGCCAAGTTTAATATCTTTTGAAATTGAAACAAAAAGAAGGCTTCCATCTGGCTTGTCATTGACTTCTAAGGTCTTGCAAGTCACTGTCCTTGCTCCCTAAATTGTAAGATAGAATCTAAATTAGGCTTCATGATTTTTGAGGGATATTTCAAACATTTTTTGCTTCCCTACTGATAAACCTTTTCCCTATCTGGGAGAGTTCCAGACTGCAGTGAATTCCTGGACAGTATTTTTTTTAAAGAAATGTATCAATTTGTGTCCCTGCAGGTAAAATATGTTCCTGCAGGATACCACTTTTTTTAAAATTTTTCTTTCTCCTCATAATTTGTAAATCTCTTTGCAGAGAGAGAGAGAAAACAGTTGTCTTAAACATTTACTAATTTTAATTTTATTTTAAATAATTTTATTTTGGATTAAAGAGATGTGTTTATTGAGAAAACAAAGTAGACAAACTGCCGTTTTTCATTAGGTAGAATAGAAATTGCCTCAAATACCTGCAGAGCATTCAGACTTTGCCCATGTTTGAGTCCCAACTTGTGTGTCCCCTGTTGAGGTTTTCTAATTCACCACAAGCTCTTTCTGCCCACACAGGGCTGCCTCAGGCTGACTTGTGGCTCAAATGCCTGGTCAAGCTGCCAGTCTTTGAGAAAACTGCTCCTCCTTCCCAAGGGGTTATTTTTAGAGGTCTTTTAGAGAAAAAAAAAAAAACAAAAAAATTAAGTAGATGTGCATGTGTTTCTTTAAAGGAGCGGCTCCGGCAGATGCAGCATGGTTCACAGCCTGTTCTCCTTGGATCAGATCGGATGAGTCTGAGTTGCCAACAACAGCAACAAAAGATGGTGGTGGGGGGAGGCAGAGGGAGAAACAGAAAATGTGTTGACAGTGGATCTGACCGACACAGCCCAAAACAATAGGATGCATGTTTAGCATGACTGGCTCTATTCATTCTCCTGTCAGGGCTTGATGTGCCAGCCTCTCCAAGGCAGCAAAGCTGCAGGAAGTGTCACTTCCTCACACAATATAGAGAGAAATTTCCTTGATGCTATATTCTTCAGCTGCAAATGCATGGTTCTTGATGGGTTGTTGATAGTGAGTAGCTTTAAAAATCTGGTAACTTAATAGTTGTGATGCTGAATAATAATGTGCCTGCATGAGTAAGGCCAGTTATATAAATTCTTGTGTGTGTTGACTGGGCAAGCTTTTCTCTTGTGCTACCCAGCACAATATTTGAGCCTGCTGAAGTGAATAGGAAAGAACACTGTCTGCATCCTATAAATGCTGGGTTTTTTGGTTCAGACAACCTCAAGTACATTGAGCCCTAAGGGAGCATATGATCAGCTGCCATTCAAGAACTTGCTTACCTTGCCACTGACATGCAGTCTTGTGCCACATTTTCCTTTAATTAAGATCTCAGGCCACTGTTTGATGACCTTCCAAGCCCCTCAATATGGGAAGAGGGATGGTTTGAAAATTGCACATAAAAAGTGAACCCCCAATTACTCTATATTTGCAGTACTTCAGCACTTCACTTGCACAATAGCATTCTGTTGCAGAATGACTGTGGCCCCTTCAGATTGTCTGGATAATGCCTCCAACCCCACTGCAAGTCCATGCCTGTTTTTCTAAAACCTCACCTACATTTGCTAGAGCTGCTGTTTTCACACTGATTTCTTGTTTCTAGAATTTGCCAGAAAATATATTTGCTATATATTCAAGTATGTACATAACACTATATTCAGGTCATTTATAGTGTAACCTAAACTGAAGGACATTTGAGGATACCTGAAGGGGGAAGTGTTTCTGTCTGTATCTTCTGATGAGTTGTGGCTCCCTGGAGTAAGAGCTGCTCTTAGCATTGGTTCACCATGGCTGATTAAAACCTTTGTCTGTTTAATTTCCATGCCCTACCAGCACTGAGATTGCAGTGTGCTTGGTGAGAATATTTTTGAATTTTTTTTTTTGAAGATGATATGTGCTTGAGCTGTGCAGAAATATTGAGCAGTTCTGTGTGCGTTGAAAATCTATTGAAAAATGTGGGGCAAGTGTCAAGCTCTTCCTGAAACCCACAGAGTTTTTCAGTTTTCTCAGGAAATGTGTCACAAATAATCTCTCTGAAAATTAGTTCTACTTTCTCAAAGAAGCAGCTGATTATATCCCTGCCCAGACTGTTCCAGTACATAAACAGTGTAAGTAGGTGAAAGGCAGGTTAGCCTCTATATAGTGATTATCATGTCTGATGTCTGCTTTTCAGCTTGCTGCTTAAAAAAAAAAAAAAAATTAAAAAAAAAAATGCTTTACAGACTCTTTTTTTATTGAAATAGTATTTTTTTTTAAACGCAAATGCTATTTTTGGTATCTGAAGGCAATCTGGTACTCATATGCTTTGCAGTAGAGCCAACACCAAGGCATTCAGACTTGGTCCTTCTTCCCTTTTACTTTCAGAAGTTAATACCAAGATTTCAGTATGGTAGCTAAAACCTCTACCATAGTATTTGACAGTGAAAAGGCTTTTAAAGCAGCAAAGCAGATACTTCAAAAGTGTATTTACTTATTTATTACTTAAATTAGAGTACAGTTGCAAATTGCAATTGATTCTTCAAATATTTTGGAAACACAACTGCAAAATGCTGATGCTCTTGATGAAAGATACACAGATAGCAATTTATTGCTGCTTTCTTAGGGAAAAAATAATCTCCTGGTGGGAGTTCATTAGAAACTAGTTTCCTTTTTGCATTTAAGCAGTGATTTATGGGTGCTTAATGGTTATTTGATGATCTTACTGTATATAATTTTCCCCAATTCCTAATAGAAGTTCAAGGATTTATTTTCTGGAATTCTCTCTATCTCTTTTGCATGTTTCTGAGAATAAAGTCACCTAATATAAAATGAACATGTGAAAAACAAGAGGCAAGTAATATGCAAATCTATATTTGTAATATGGTAAACTCTTCTGCAGTCATATGGAAGAGGAAGTTGGAAGATTTTATTTGTGGAAACTTAGGTGTCAATCTTACGGTTTTATAATGACTCACTAACATAAGTGTTTACTTTAAAAAGCAGAACTGATTCCACAAGGCTTTTTGAGATGTACTGCTTTTTCCACGTTTGAGTCTTTGTCCTTTGGGTCTATAACCACCTCTGAAAAGTGAAGTTTGAGCCATAGATTCCTACATAATGGACTATATATGCTACCACTGAAGAATTGTAATAGAATAGTTGGTCTTCGTTAGCCTTGTCATCCTTATACATTCTAGGGTAGAGCTTATAATGCCCAAATGACTTCTACCTGACCAATTTCTATTACTCTTTTAGGAAGTTATGCCTTGGCTTAAAATATGTGATGTGCCATTTCTCCTTGGGAAACCATGTTCTTTTGCTTCTTTGCTTTCTTTTAGAGAGTGTATATGCATGAGATGATAATTCTATTCAGTCATCCCCTTCTGTGAGCTTGTTATATACATTTTCATTTTTTAATCAAAGGTTCCATGAATTTCATGTCAAGCAGGATGGCTTATTGCAGACTGCAGATATAACATGGTGACCTTTTTAGGGTGATGTTTTTATTTATATTCCCTGCATAGCTAGGAAAGGGGACTTCCCTTCCACCTTATATGAAATAGTATTGAGGGATTTTTATAAAATAACTAGAGAAGTGAAATATGACAAGTCATGCATCTTGAAGCTTGAGTAACAGTCATCTTCCCCATTTTCTGTATATATTCAGAAAGAGAGAGATAAGCAGAAATAGTGACTACAGTCTTCTGAGGACAGGTAATTATTCCAAAGCCAGTTTATGTAAGGTGGAATAGCTTTATGTAGCAAAGCGGTCAAGAAGTTCCCCAGGCACCAGACTTGTATCTGCTACTGGGGCTTAGATCCAAAACACAGAAGTGGCTGCCTGTGTGTGTTTCATTTATTTGTTCTGAGATAAACAAAGAATTTTCAGCCAGAATGTATCAGCCTTCTGTAAGCATAGCTGATGATAAAGATGTGCTTTCAATCCTGGCTCTTTCCAGAGTGGAGGGAAGCAGAGAATTATAGTATGGAAGTCCTATGGGACATACAGCCCTGGATCTCCTACAGGAGGTAGAGATGTGAACTCCCTTACTTCTAAAACACAGTGGAATGTATTTCATAATGGTGTAAGGAATAATAAAAAATCAGCAAGAAATGCTCCTGATACTTGCTCTTGTGTTTCAGGACGTTGTTAGAGAACTTTTAAGACGTGCTCACGATGTCTGCTCAGATTTATTCCTTCTCAGGTGTTTAAGCCATTTCCCATGGAAATGTAGCAGCATCCTGGTCCTTTGAGTTACTTTCTGGTCAGTAAAAACAGCTTTACCATTGCTATAAATACATCTGCTGCAACATTTATTGATAGAAAGCCCATGAAAGTGGAGAAGGGATGGGAAGAGAAATGTGGGTAGGGCTATGTATGATGTAAATTTTACCTTATGCTTCAAGAAATTGTTTTTTTGGCATTCTATTTCTATGACCCAAGAGGAAAATTATGTTATCTGTATGTAGGGAAAAAAAAAATAGAAAAGTGGAAATCCTTATATATGAGTGGTAAGATGCTTTGCAAAGCTTATTTTTCTTCAACCTGTAAAAGGAACCATCAGGAGATGTTTCGCTGGGATGACTAGAGGCTGAAAGGGTAATACTGGAAGAAAATCCTCTAAGATCCCAGAATCAGGGAAATACCTTTTCTTTGCCCTGTCAAGCTGATGAATAATACTGTTTCTTTGTAGAATATTAAATGGTTTTGAATTTTTTCCCCTTGAGCGGGTAGAAGTTGAATTTTGTTCATGAAAATGTGGATTGCTACCTACAGTTTGATTTTAGAGCTGCATATGTGAATACAGACTTGCGTTGCACTTTGTCTGGAGCAGAGGATAGGGAAGAGGAGATGTGGATGTGAATACTTACTGTGGTCCCATTTCTTCAACTACTTTTACTCTTCTTTAAGGGTCAGTTAAGTATACCTGCTCTCTTGTTATGCAACATGGACAGAATTCTTAAATTCTGGGCAGTGCAGTTTTTGTCTTTGCGAGAAATTTTATCTTACATTAGCTCCACTTTGTTATAAAGAGTAAATTATTGTACAGTGATGATCTAGCATAGAAAATCATAACCTCAGTGAAGTTGTACTTGCTTTTAAAAATACAGGATTAGGAGTCATGCCTTCTGCTGAGATCTAATTCCTAGAAATGCCTTTTCCATTGGTATTAAATACAGAATATTTAGATACCCTCTTCTTGCTTGGAAGGAGGCCAGTGAGAGAGGGAGATTAAAAAAAAAAAAATCTTCTAAGAACCAAGTTGTGTTTGGCACAGTCTGTTGGGAAATCCCTGTATCAGTGCTTAATTTTACAGGGTTTTTACTAACTGCTGGTTAGGAATTTGAATACCAGGAGTTAGGGATGCAAAAGCATTTATATTAGAATTCTGGTGTAGTCGTTTGGAGTAATTTGACAAATTAATTACACATTCTGCCAGATAAAATGTGCCACAATATGCTCAAAGTATTCTGTACTAATTGGTAATAATACAGTAGTAACTAATTAAAATGGTCCTGTGATAATTAAGCGATAGGATAATAATGAGATTCAAAACCTGTAGACAAATTCTAAAGCTTTATGTCTAGTCATGTGACAGACCTGTAGGCAAAGTCAATGTGAGCTAAGTTTCTTCATCTTTTCCCAAACCATAAAAGGACTTGATTAAGGCAGAAGTGACTGGAAAATCGAGCTAAATATATCTACTGAAGTATTTAAATGCTGAAGCGAGAATTTAAATTCTAGGCTTGAATGTAACATGTCCTTCTGCTTTGTAAAATAATTTTCTAATTTGCTTTAATGTTCATATTACAGTGACTACTGGGGTTTTCTCAAAGTTGCAGAAGTAGATCATAAGAAATATTTTTTCTTAAACTAGCGAGCTGGGAGAATTGCTGATACTAAAAGTGATTACAGGAATAGTAGGAAGGTTATTCTTCTTCACTGTGTTTCCCTATTTATTACTTAGGTGCTTATCACTTGTGACAGAAAATAAGATGCACATTGTTTACAGGTACTGTTCTGCTGACTAGAAGAAAACAAAATCTTGATTCCCAGAAAGCTAGTAGCTGGAATTATTTCAGGTTGTAGTAATGTTTTGTTAAAGAGAGAACACGATTAATTTTTTTAGTGGAAATTTTCTTGTTCTCTTTTTACCACTTCTGTAAATAAACAAGAAAATTTTCTCAAAATGACCTGTTGCCTACAACTGACTGCTGTCAAAACGCTTCTCTCACTTTGGCTGGCTCCTTACAAACTTAAATTGATCAGTAGAGATCATGCAGCAGCAGGATACCTCCACACGTATACAGGTATCACTTCTGGAATTTTTTTTATTCATATTCAAGTCTCTAAATAGCATGCTCAAATTTCAATATGGTTAATGTCACTTTTTAATCTTTGTGAGTTTTTTGGTGTGTGTGTTTGTTTTTTTTTTTTTCTTAGGAGAATTTCATCTTTTATTTTCATTTCCTGCTTTAGGGTTTGCAATTTTTTTCCTGATTTAAAATGGGTCTTAAAATTTTAAAGGAAGCTTTGCCTAAGTTACTTGACTTCAAGTCTGTTAAAGTTAGAATGATTTTGAAGGCATTTAATACATTTCTGTCACCTTCAGTTTAGAGCTACTTCAGTTAAAAAAAAAACCAACCAACAAAACAACAACAACCAAAAAAGAAAGAAAAGAAAAAAACCCACACCAATAAAAATCCAAACCAAGAATACAACCCAAAACCTACCACCTCTCCTCCTAAAACTCTACAACCAAAAAAAAAAAAGGGCAAACTAAGTCCTTTTCTCATGAGGTTTTCAGATAAAATGGGAGCTATAATAATAGCATACTTATTTTAATATCAGTGTTCCAAGATTATATGTGTTAAGTGATAGAAATAAAGATAGGTACTTGGAATAATCAGGTTTTTATTAGATTCTTCTAATTTTGACAGGCAACTAATTATGGAGTGTCTGAACAAGTCACTCCACATCTGCTTAATATTGCTTAATGTCTAAAATGGGTAAGTAATTATTCACTTGCTTTTTATAAGGTATTCTTGACAGGTGATAACTTAAACCAAATACATA